>VMBQ01004048.1:60333-87899 GCA_007657795.1 Dreissena rostriformis
AAGTTATATAGATTTGTATATTACCTTTAAAATGACACTTACAAGGGAAATATTAATAGCGAAATGGTAACTGTTTAGACAAACAAAGATATGTATTATTCAATAAAAGAAGTCGTCCTCAGTCTTTAATCTTACAACGTTTCTTAATGTATATCTCCGGAAAGTAAAGAAAGTACGACATTTAATAAGAAATAATATAGGCTTAAACAAAGGCAGATATCAATTTAATTGTCTACATCGACCTTAAATCTATCTTATTAATATCAAAGATCTATCCAAAAAAATTGGTCTGAATGGATGTTTCCAATCTTTATATATTGATAGATCTTTGTTAATATCTCCGGCACTATTTACGCTAAAATCACAACGTTTACTTCAGACTTTAGATATTTCTATACCTTTATAATTATGCTTGAATAATTTTATTCCATAAAGAAATAATTAAATTTTATACAAAGGCATTACTGAAAGGTATGCTTAAAAATGCCAACTCGGCCTTAAACATTACGTGTTGTCACTGAATATTGTTGCAGAGACACATATTTTATGAATCTATCGTGTATATTTTTTATTTAAATTATATTGATTTACGATGTGATACATATCGACACTTGGTTTCATGTTTCACTTGTTTTCAATCCTAATGTGCGAAGTCATAAAGTACTGTTTATTGGAATAAAGCGGGTGTACACTATGATAACGTTGTAATCTGTCAAATTCTTCAGTACCGTTTTCAATCGCGGGTTACGTAATAGCCAATATGGCGGCGCCCATATTATCGATTCTGGGATTGTCTATAGGGACTGTTTAATTTCTTCGTCTGGTTTTAGCGATATCCCCTTTATATGCGAATTTGATTGGATATAGTGTGATATATACTCGATACATATAATAAATAAGGAGGATGAAAGTGGACATCCTTGTCTTACCCCTCGTTCGATGTTTAAACTGTTTGTAAAAAAGCCTTTGTTAATAAAGAGCTACATCATGCTCCGACGCTGACCGAATCCGATCTCGCGTTCGCCCGTAAATGTTCGGATATTTCGCGGGAAATAAACATGGATTTATTTGTGTACACAAAAAAATAAAAACAAGCATTTTGTATATCGTTAAATCCATGTTACAAGACAACATCTAACGTTGAAATTTTGCATTTTGCTATAAGGAACAATGATTTTTGTATGGTTTAGCTTTATTTTACGAAATATTTGATATTTTGGAGCGTTATCGTTACTTTAAGACTTCCTCACGATCGCCCATGCGCAGAAACAAATCTAGCAACCAGTCACGTGACAAAAACAAAATCCGAAAATCGAGGGTAGTCCCAAATTTAGGTTAGTCGACGATATAAGCGGCCGGTGAACCGAAAACAAGAAGTCCGTATACATAATTTCCACTTGCTTTTTCAAATGTTTTGAATAGCAATTACCACATATATTTATAGAACAGATTCACGCGATGGTTTTTTGCACCACATGATACCTTATGATAAACTGGTCCCCCGTTGAATATAACCGTTGACTCCGTTGACTATAATATACAACAGGTACTGGCTAATGAATCGGCGATTTATATTGGATAACGCGAAGACCAATTGGAGGATGGTTTATAACTAACGTGACGTTACAATGTTATGGTTCGCGCGCGGCGTTTCCCAGATTTTTTTTTCGGCGTTAGCTGTCTAACCTAGGTTTTCACCTTACGTGACCTTTGTTGACGTCCAATAGAATTCAAATAAAACTTCCCGCGGCTAGATCCATATGAAGACACGTCATTGATTGCATTGGCTGATTTGAGCATAATTACCAAAACATTGGCAACATAACCGCGTTCTTGTTGTATTTCATGTAACACTGTTCACTGAAGGGGATTCAGACTTCTAATTGGAGAGAACAATTTATTTGGAATCCATGTCATGTTTGTGCGTTGGAACAATTGGTAAAAAACCTCTTGTAATATAGCATGTAACACTTTTGAGTAAAGGGGTTGCGACTTTCTCATTGAATAAAATGGAATCTAGGCTATTTTGTCTAATGGAAAAATAGTTCCTTTGGTCGCTTTGTCGATATATCAATATTTAAAGCACAGCTGTTTCCTTGTGCGTTTACAGTTTGCGTAAAACAATGTATTTACATAATAAACGTTTAAAGTATAAGTATTAAAAATAAAGATTATTTTTCAAATAGGGCGTGAAAAAGAAAAGACCGCTCTTATTTAAAAAATTAAATTTAAACTTAAAGTACCGTTTATCACATAGCCTTTTAGATGTACCCCGACTTCATGTATGGCTATTGCTAGGTAAAACTGTGAAAATTATTACAATGTCATTTGATGTAAACAAGGTCCTTGTTAATTATTTCTCCCAAAGCAATATTATAAGTGACATACATAAGGAGCAATTTGCGGAAATATATGTTTTGTTTGAGAATTGTTGATTCGCAGGTTTTCGAATGCAATAATGTCAAAAATATCTAGGGGTTAAGATAGACATATTTAGCTCAGCTTTTTATATTGCACTCTTATAAACAGCGCAGTTATACACGTCAAGGTCTCAAGTCAAAGAATGTTATAATTTATACTAGTGTTTGTCTATTGCAAGATTTAGTTCACTAATATATTAATTACATGTGTAATTATTGTCGATCGCTTCACGTGGCATCATTATCATAATTGTTATGGAACTATATTTCCTCACATTAATTTATGCGGTGTACTGCGGTTGTGTATTTCGCGTCAAGAAAGAATCGGCCAAGAGCATATTATATCTAGCTTTGCGGGTTTTCAATGTACAGCAATAGCTCTTGCTGCCATTTTGTTTATTGGTTGCAATTTAGTTCAAACACCCGAACGATTGATTGCCCACGATGTTGACCTAATTCTTGATTATGGACACCAGTTTTATGAGCAAATTATCGCGTCATCTTCCGACCAAAGAGTTCGGTACTTAGGACATTGGGAATTGCCACACACTGTCGATTTAGGAAGTGAGGTTGTTAATGTGGCATATTACACTGATGTGTTTTATGGCGTTAATTCATGGTCGCTTCATTCTGTCTTCTTTCAGTGGTCGCCAACATTACAACATCAACGCCGTATATCTTTTTTTTTAAAGATATTTCTTGTTTAATCTCTCTATCATTCCGTTGATAACTAATATTTGTGAATTTTCACTTTTAAGTAACGCGAGGATATTATGTATTATGTAGTTTTCATGTTGCATATGTATTATGAATCTTATTTGACTAGAACAAGCTTTTATTCTTACCTGTCAGCTGTCAAAAAGTTCGGGAAAATAAACCGGAAATGGTACACGGATTACTTCTCCTGAAAAACCGGTCCAAATTTGGACCGGTAAAATTAGCCTGTACCGATCCCTATATGGAGAGTAAAGATAAATAAGGGGAGGTAACCAATCTAACCTTATGAGGCATGTAATGTTGCAACTATATTCCCAAAACATCATGTTTATCGCTCTGTTTTAAAGTTAACTGACTTCAAAATTTCGGTCGATATCACTGAAACATTTTGAAACGATTTTGCGCGGATGTAATGAAATACAGCGGCAAATTAAATAAATATACCAAGATTAAACACATCATAATAGTCACGGGTCCTTGTAAGTGTAACCAAGGTATATCAAATGCATTATATACGGACTCTAAGAGTGAAAGAAGTATTTACAGATATTTTATTGTACAAAATATCAAACAATTGATGTTCATATGTTAAACACGGATATCGTATGAAAATTGGATATGCAAGATGCTTCATGAAGTCTTATTAATGTTTTAAACAACACTTGTATAATTATTTAACACAGAGGTAATCTGCCACACTCATAAAATAATTATATTGTTATTTCACTTAAATTTACAACGTATAGGTAATTACTAACAATTACCCATAATCATACTGAACCGCAACCCCGCCGATCGGAAATTTACATCGTCACAAATTGTAAATATATATGTGCCGCGCTCTGTGAAAAAGGGGTTTAATGCATGTGCGTAAAGTGTCGTCCCAGATGAGCCTGTGCAGTCTGCACAGGCTCATCAGGGACGACACTTTCCGCCTAAGCTGGATTTTTGCTAAGAAGAGAATTTCTTAAAACGAAAAATATCATAAAAGCGGAAAGTGTCGTCGCTGATAAGCCTGAGCGGACTTCACAGGCTAATCTGGGACGACACTTTACGCACATGCGTTAAAACCCCTTTTCACAGAGCGACGCTCATATATATTCTAGGAAAAATCCACCATATACGCTAATATGATTTGCACCAGTGCGACCAGTTTTAGTATACCTTTCAAAATACGATAACGCGACCAGTCCCAATCCTCGTTCTTCGAAAACCGATTAAGGTAAGACAGCGATGTTTCTGCTTAATTTCCAAAATAGTTTTCTTGAAAGTGAAGGGGATGGGTAAGATGAATTTAACTGTTCGTGGAATGTAATTATGTAAGAAGGATGTCAGAAATGGCTTGGTCGTAGTAAACCGCAAAACAAGAAATATCTTTAAAAAATAATAATATAGAAGACCTTGCTTTTGGTTTTGTCGGTGAAAGAAGGTCTTACGCAAAATCAGTGAGATTAAAGAGAACTGAACTGAAACATCTTGTTTTGTTTTTACACATTCTGAGAAGGATCACATACAAATATATCTTTTCCTTTTTTGTTCTCGATTACCGCTACACTTTGAGTCTGAAGGATGCAAAATGTGATCTTTTGTAGAGCCTCCACCTGTCCGTACAGCTTCTCGTGATTTTCCCTCGGGGGTTGGTGGTCCCTGCATTCGTGCATTCTCGGACGCTATGTTTAGTTGTTCGGTCGGATTCTCCACAGGGGCACTAAGCAGATCACCCACCCAGTGTGAAATCTTTTAGACATGTGGTGGTTAAGTCTAGTGTGCCTTGTACGCAGTCGGAGGATAATCAATTGTTATAGTCTGGACATGTGATGGTAGCTGTCATCTGGCTGTTTAATTCTGAACAGGAACTTGACATTGGTGGTCATTTATTCTAGACTGACTCTGTTCTCCTGAAGCACTTTTAAAGTTTGTTGGCTGTTGCTGCTTCAAGAACTGACACAGCATCTGTTAGACAAACTTTCTGTGAGTCCTGGGTTTCTTGACTGCTACTGATGTGTACAGCATAGATCAAAGCCTCAGCTTTGTAGTTTGTACAGTTTAGGCCTGTTGGTATTGCCTGCCTTTGTCTGTCTGATTACTGCACATAGACTACAACTGCCCCTCTTGTTAGTGCATCCGTTGCTGACCAATCTGTGTATGCCCGTATTCATGCTTCCTGATGGTACCTTTCCTCAAGCATAACCATCGTCGGGGCTTTCTACCTCTCGTGAGCTGGGGGACTGTGCTGATACTTCATCAGCATTGCTTTGTTTTCTCGGACAAAGCTACATCTTTCCAGTTTTCCTACGCAGAGGCTGTTCATTCTGCCGTGCATCATTTGATTCTCTGATAACCAGGCTTTTTATCTGCTTCATGGCTATGTGTTGCTTTCTTTCCTGTATTGGAGGAAATGCCTGTGGTATACTCCATCTCTCTTTTAATCGTTGATCTCACTGCACCGGTAATGATGCGCAAAGCCTTTGTCTGGACATTTCCACAGTCTGCAAGTGAGACTGGGCAGCGGTCAACCATGCGACAGAGTCGTATTCCACTCCAAGTCTTACCATGCTTTGTTGCACCGTCTTGATGATCTGTTCGCTGGCGCTCAACTGTGCTGCCGCCAGATTCCTCATGATGTTAAGTTTTCCTCGTGGCTCTGTACATGTTGTTTCCATGCCTTTCTCTTGTCAAATGTGACCCAAAAGTAAGTATGTTGGCCTTCATATTGGAGAAGAGTGTTGTCTAGTGTCAGTTTGCCACACTGAACGTTGGTGTCGAGTGTAAAACGGATTGCTGATGATTTCAACCTGTTGATGCTTATGTACCAGTTGACAGTCAAAACTATAAACTCATATATTAAAATGAGGGAAAATACACGCTTTTACGCGGACTAGCAGTGATATTAATAATAGTATAAGAGTTGTACATAATCAAGAATTATTTTCCCACTCTGAAATGTAATAGCTTACACATCTCATAAGAATGACGAGTTAGTAGGTTTGTGAGCGATGAGTCGAACACACATTTAAACATGAGATATTCATATTTTCAAAATACAGACATTGTTACTCCCGATTTAGCCCCAGACCAGACCATGTGATCCCTTAAGAAAAGGTGTCGGTAAAATAAAATTCTTGTTTATGATAGAATATGCTGAGCTTTTAACTCGAAAAACGTCGAAACCTGATTTTCATTTCACGCTTATGTTTATAGATTTAAGAGCAATATGTATTCACCGCAAAAATATTATTAAATCAAATGGTAGAAACTTCAACACGCTTAACTGATTTACAATTTAGAAACGATTTACAATGCGCTTATCATAATGGACCAGTACAGTTATACGTTACATTTAACTAAATAATTGAGTGATGTAGTGCTGTTCTCTCTAAATAAATTGACATATTTTACTCGAAGGCATGTTTAACACTTTTGACAGTTGTTCTGGTTTTATCTTTTGGAGATGTTGATAGAGTAAACATGCGTGTTCACAACTTAATCACTAATTTAAAAATGGGATCAAGTTAGAGACTACGTTATATAGAAAACATCTTGCTGAAACGGGTTACATTCAACTAGAAAACTGCCAAAAAAGAAGGTGCAAAAAACAGTCGATTTTGATTTGTGTCGAGTTTTTCTTGCAAAGTACATAATATACATTTGTGTTTGTTAAAATTAGGGATGGGAACAAATACTGGAAACGATATTCGAATATTCGTTTGTCATTATTTTAATATATTCGAATATTCGATTTTTAAACCTTATATTGAAATGTCCGAACTTATGACCGTCCGGAGCAAATTACTCTTCCTGATTGCCACAAATGCCACTATAAATCGTTTTTTATGTGCAGCTTTGAAAAACTAGTTTTTTTTTTAAGATCATTGATTATTATGCTCTTCTTTTTAAATAAATACTGTTTAGTTTCATAAGATGTAGGACATTTCAGGAAAACACACTACCATAATTCTAATTTACTTCAATACTTCTAATTGATTTGGATTACTTTCCATCGATAATATTTATGCTTTTGGTTTTGCTATTTTTTTCTGAAATAAAGAACCACGACGATTTAATTGGTTTAAATTTGAGAAACTAAATTCGAATTAGATAATTATTGATTTGATATATGGTAAACGGAATTAAAATATGCATGCCAGATCTCTACGGGACCGCGATTTGGGTGATTGTCGCGGCGTCCCGATATGAGATAATTTGTGCTGATATTCGTTAAAACGTTCTATTAGTTCACAATACAATTCGCTATTCAAACTCTGTCTGGCTAACCGTTACCATCGCTATCCCTTTATTGCCCCCTATTGGCATCCAACTTCTACTACTCGAGTGCAACATTATGTTATGCGTAGACAGCTCTGTTAGACTGCATTTAAGATTTAAGGTGAACCAATCGCGAGAAACAATCACAATTTGCAAAACTTAAACAATGTTCTGTTTTCTGTACTCTTCATTATATATAAGGTACGGTGAGCTAAATGAACAAAACAATAAGTAGACTTATAACTATGCAAGA
Organism: Dreissena rostriformis; assembly: GCA_007657795.1. Classification (NCBI taxonomy): domain Eukaryota; kingdom Metazoa; phylum Mollusca; class Bivalvia; order Myida; family Dreissenidae; genus Dreissena; species Dreissena rostriformis. The sequence goes on from VMBQ01004048.1 coordinate 67,990, forward strand.
ATAAATTAAATAAAGCTTAATTGAAACATAATTTAAGTGATGGAACGTATATTAATTCGGTAACTTGAAACGAATGTAGTTATCATTTTATGTCCCCAATATTTAATGCATGAACATTAAATTCATATTAGCTACTAAAATTCAATCTGCAGTTAATTTGATGTTCAATGCAAGTGATTTCGTTCCAAAGAATAATTTTATGTGTTTTTAACTCATTTCATCTTTCAAATATAGAATCTATCTTGAAAAACGCAGTGTTGCAGACGCACACTTTCATTGCTAAAAACTTTAAACATCCGGGACTCGATAATTACTTTCGTGAAATTATGTAAAAAAAAGCATGTTTAAGTTTCGTTTTATTGCTTCAAAATGTGCACTGCAATTGCATGAAACTGTAATATCCGGGATTCGATAACAAATCTTGTTACAACATATATTAAACATTATGTGTTTTCGTGTCGTTTTATTGCTACGTTGAACCGTACTTCGGTCCTTGTAAATTACTGTGTTGCTAATGTAAATTTACCAAAATAGTTATATCATCGCGATCAATAAATGAGTTTTGCGTTTTAATGCGTAAACGTCATAAGCAGACAGATCCTTTAAAAGCCCCATTAACATTCAAAATCAACGAATATTTCGTAAATTATTTCGTAAATTAAAATTTACCCATAAAAAATCAGTGTTCCTTAAATAACAGCCAAACATTCAACGCTACATGTTACCATACCACATCTAGCGTTCACATTTTGGCAATTGCTTTAAGGAACACTGATTTTGTATGGGTTAACTTTGTGTTACGAAATATTTTACGAAATATTCGTTGATTTTGAGTGTTAATGGGGCTTTCAATAATGTCTTGTGCCAAGTTTCTGACAACAACGAGCATGGTGTCCATTACCTGTAAGGTAACGAGTGGCCGCTTTGACTTGCTTTGATTTTATGGAGTTTTTCTATCATTAAGTTCTTAAATACGTCGACCTCTCGGTCATTAAAGGTTTAAGCCCGTTTTTCGCTTATTTCTTTTGTGACAGAGTCAGAGGCTATATTTGACAATGTACGTCTGACAAATTGCGCGAAAACGACGTCATTTTCAGGGTTGTATTGTTGGTATTTATACAGTGGTAAGTTAACAAATTGCAATGGTTAGGTTACAACGAAGTAACCATCGTTAATACAAATACAAATATATGGCGGTAATATAACCATGTAAATAACTTCAAAACAAGGATTTTTAAATTTGTATCAATATATTTTAATGTTTCACATACATTTACTTTCATTTTTGACTGATTTTCAGAAAATAGTGTGTACATATTGCATTACTCTGAATTGAGAGTAAATTGACGATTGGTCCCTTCCCTTATACCCTCCCGTTATCCAATTATCATCTCGTTCATTGATGGCAGCTATTATCAAAGCAATGACTTATAATGGAAACCAAACCTGCGACTTTGTACATGTACTTATAACATTTTTGGAAGTATCTTTGCATAAAAATAGAATATTCGAATATGAATTTTGCATTCGAATATTCGGCCGATTTTTGAATATTCGAATATTCGGATATTCGGTCCCATCCCTAGTTAAAATGAATTCAGTTAAGAATGCTCACTGAGAAAAGGTAAGATTATGAGGGTCTGTATGTGCACACTTATTGAAATTACGTCACGCGTCATCTGCATGATTTTACTGCAGGTATTGACTGCCTGCAAGGGATCTTACTATTTTAAAGCAGGCTCTCTCATTGCACAATATCGATTTTTAAATTGACGACGCTCTGCCTATTTATTTAGCTAAGGATATCAATGTTAAGCCTATTATCTTGACAATTAAAATACGGGTAAGAAAGTCTACGTTTTTCGGGATCATACCTCGTACCTATTCTGTATAGTAAAATTCAGATACTTTTTATGATAAAAGCAAGAAAACGCACAAAATTATCCTACTGATACCATAGATTATTTCAAGCATACTATGCATTCCTACAACTTCAACCATCCTCGTCGTCGTCGTCGTCGTGATCTCTGTCGTCGTCGTCGTCGTGGTCGTCGTCGTCATCAATCCCTTGACCGGTTTGGCCATTGGGGGGAAAATGAGGGACGACAATACAGAACGATACAGAAATCCTCCTCCAATCAAGTCTGTTGTGTGCTGCTGAGAGAAGTTTATCTATGGGAAGGGATGTCCACTCGTTTAAATTGTCAATCCATTTTTTTCTGACGGCATCGACGTCTTCCTCTCTCTAGCGTGCACTAGAGAACAGTCTTGCACAGAGGGTCGTGCCTGGTGACGTGTCCAAACCATGCAAGCTTTCGTCGTTTGACTGTCGCCAGTAGGGGCTGTTGTGAACCAACAAGTGTTGCAGTCATGTTCCGAACGTAATCGTTGGTCCTGTGCTCCGTGTAGGAGATGCGGAGCAGTTTTCGGAGACATTTATGTTGAAATGCCTGTATCCTGCACTCTGTGTCCACGTGAAGCGTTCATGTCTCGCAGCCGTAGAGTAGGATGGAGACTACGAGGGACGTTTAGAGCCTGTACTTGGTGGGGAAGCTGATGGAACTGCTTGTCCACAACCTGCTCAGTCTGGCCATCGCTTCCAGGGTAATTCTAATTCGGACCTCAGCGGTACTGGAACCATCATTGGACATGGTTGCGCCCCAGTACTTGAAGCTGGCAACTTCTTCTAGCTTCTCGCCGATCATGGTGATGTCTGCACTAATGTTGGTCGTGCTGTTCACCATGATCTTGGACTTTTCCGTGCTTACCTCCATCCCGTATGCTCCTGTTATTTCATAGATTTTGTTGGTGAGATCTTGAAGTTCACTGCTGGTGCCATTCATGAAGTCAATGTCATCAGCGGATCTCAAGTTAGAGATGGGTTCCCCCCCCGATGGAGATAGAGTTGTGGTGAACATGGAGAGTCTCCTGCATTATCTTCTCAAGGAAAATGTTGAACAGGACAGGAGAGAACAGACATCCCTGACGGACGCCCACTGATGTCCTGAAGAAGTCCCCCTGCTGTCCATTGAGAAGTACTGCGCTTCTGGCATTTCCGTTAAGTTCTTAAATGACTTTCACCAGCGCCTCGTCAATTTTGAATCCTCTCGTACCATGCCATAGACCATCATTCAACACGCGGTCGAAAGCTTTCTTTAAGTCAATAAAGTTGTGGAAGATCTCACGTTGGTGTTGCAGGTGTTTCCCAATTATGACTCTGCAGTTTAAGATCTTTTCTTTCACTTTTCTCCACTGTGCTTCGTCCAACTCTAAATACAGCCTGCTCTTTGGCCAGCGATTCCTTGGCCTTACTTTTAGGTCGAGAAAGGATGATGCGCAGCATGACTTTGCTTGGATTACTGATGAGGCTCATGGTGCGGTAATTCTCGCACAACTTGAGATTGCCCTGTTTCGGAAGAAGTATGACCAGTGACTGGTTCCACTCATTGGGCCACTTCTTCTCCTCCCAAATCATTTGTTATAGTACCGTCAGTCGTTGCCTCTCCTCCGTGCTACATCAGCTCGAAAGGGACGTTGTCAACCCCTCGGAGATTTCTTGCCTTAAGACTACGCACTGCCTCCTCCACCTCTGCCTTACGTATGGACAGACTTTCGTCGTCCGCTTCTAGTCTGGGATTGTTCTGAAGGAGACTGGAGTGTCTGGTTAAAGCGGGAAGTTGTAGAGGTCACTTTATAATTCAGTCCACCTGTTCAGGACTGTGGCATTTTTGGTAAGAGTTTCCCGTCAGCGCCTGATATAACACTGGCCTTGGGCTGACTGGTCTTTGTGAGGGTTTTGAGGGTGCTGTAAGCCTTATAACTGCTGCCTGCAGTCATCTCTTTGTCGATGATGGTACATTGTACCGCAATCCATTCCTCCTTGGCCTCTTTCATATTCTTCGTTACCTTCCTGTTCGCTTTCTGGTAATTTTTCCTATAATACAGGCTGGTGTACTTGTCATGCCTCAGCTCTATTCTTTTGTCACAAAGGTCCATGATTTCGGTCATGGCTTGTTTTTCCTTCTCCCTTTCTCAAGCGCTTCTTCGTTCAATGACAGTAGGACATCCTTGATGTTGTTGGTTATGGTGTCGATTTTATTGTCTAAGATGTTCAGGACTGCAAACCTGCCACCTATCTCTGCTTGAAATACCTCTGCTATCACTGGATCTTTCAATTTCTCCAAGTCAAATCTAACGCGAGGGTTCTTTGTGATGCGCATGCTCTTAAACTTCAGCTTGATGGTGGTGAGCACTATGTCATGGTCACTGCCTATGTCTGCACCAGAAAACATTCTTGTGTTAACCTTGTTGATGTGGGACTTGAACCGTTGCGGCGCCAGTATTAAATCGATCTGGTTGTGTACTTGCCCGTTTGGAGCATGCCAGGTCGCTGTTCTGGACGGTTTGTGTGGGTGCAACGTGTTGACCAATGTGAGTCGATGGCTTCTGGCGAACTCCAGAAGTTTCAAACCTCTGTCGTTGGTCTCTCCTAAGCCAAATATACCTACTTTCCCTGACCAGTCTTGGTATGCGTCTAGTCCAATCTTTGCGTTCCGGTCGCCTTGGATATTGAGGATGTCTTTCTTGGGGACCTTGACTCTAATGCGCTCCAATACTTCATAAAACTGATCAAACTCCTCGTCTTTGAAGTGAGCTGTTGGTGCGTAGACCTGGATGATTGTGATGTTGTGCGGTATCGCTGATATACGGATGGAAATGAGTCTGCAGGAGACTGGGGTGCAACTGATAACGCTGTTGACTACCTCCTTTATAACGATGAAAGCAAACCCATGGCGATGTTTAGAATCCTCACCGCTGCACCATATCTAATGTCCTTCGTTTGTTGATGTCTCTCCGAATCATAGCCACCTAATCTTGGCTAGTCCGATGATGTCCCAGTGGTAGCGCTTCAGCTCGTGCGTCAGTTCATGAAACCTGCCACACACGTTGAGTGTTCGTACGGGGGCGTTAGGATTTGCGCGCTGGGAACTGGAGCAAGACGTTTGAGACTTTGACGACTGACTTACGCAGACATTTGAATTACCTCTTCAATTTCCGCTTCAGACTATACAAAAATAATTAAAACATAACCAGGTGCAATACATAGCATACATAGCATATAATTCATAAAAACGCTGTAATACAGTAATCACATATTCGGCTTCCAAATTACTATTTATAAAATATCAAAGGTTGTATCTATATACTATAATATTGCATGGATCCTTTATCTTTTGACTATATATTGCTCATTTGATATGCCACAGATAAAAGTCCCCTCATAATAACGCCATGAAGACGCGGATACAATTAAAGTAATGACACACACTCACACACACACAACACGTTCTCAAAATTGTCGGTGAAATGTATACAACGTTGATGGGAAAACCCCTGTAAAGTTTTTATTGTTGGATGACATACAGAAGTAACACTCATATTAAAGTTTACCATGTTTTACTGTATTTTACATTCAGTAGACCTTGAGAAATAACCACCGTGACAGGCTCACATGATCGTGATTATTGCCAAAATAAACCGTAACCCAAAATTTAATGAAATTGCATTTTTGATATCAAGTCGCATTAAAGGGTTCAGTTTTACTAAAGGGCACTTTGACTATGCATACGCATACACCTGCATATACATCTGAATTAGCTATACCATGTTAAATACGTATGATATATATTGCGTAAAATATGATGATCTTTCATAATTATATTTGATATTTTCGTGCAATCAAATTTTTCATGTTTATAAAAGCAAGTGTATTTTGTGGCAGGGAACGGTAGCCTATATATAAAATATATATTAACTTGTATTGTATTATTTATAAGTGACAAAGTCCAGTTCCGTCTGTTAATGTGTTTTTTGTTACTTAATTCACCTATTTCTGTGTCATTAATTTTAATATTTGATAAATGGGAATAGATATCTCACAGAGTAACTTTTTGTTAAATTGTTGCCAAAAATATTTTAAGTGTCTTTATACGAACTGTTTCTTTCTTGGTATTTTATGATGAAATTTGTTTTTGTACTTTTAACATGTAACCTTAATTTTCCAAAAAGGTGATTTCTAATACCAAGAACAGGATATACACCTAATAAACCTTTCATACTTTAATGGATAGATGTCATCAGCCGATACCACAACTCATTTCAATGAAAAACATGTTATGTGTGGCTACGCGATTATCAGAGATTTTAAATACACTTTTTTAGCATAAACCACTTCGATTTAACTTAATGGCCTGTAATACGAGTTGTTTTGTGAAGGATGATACATTTTGTGTTTCTATTTAAAGCAGCTCAAGTGTTTAGTAGCCCCTTAGGCGCCGTGTTCGTAATGGAATATTTAATAACATGTTGAATGTCGCATTGTATTGTTTGGCTGACAAACCGCAAAGTATACAAAGCGGCCTTGATATTCTCTATCATTACTGTATAACGTTGGAATTACAGGTTAATTCTAATATAACCGATTTGATTGCTTCCGAAAATCTGAAATACCCTCATGAAAAATATAATTTACCTGAACTTATACTTATGTGAAGTTATTGAAAATGTAAGCAAAACATCCTATCTGGGGATTTTTTTTCACTTATCACTGTAGAATCTTTTAACCAGACGCAATTATCACTGGCATGTCAAACACGAAAAGAAATGTGTAAACTAAAAAAATACTAAATCAACTGTACAAATATTAGCTACTGATAAGATCTATTCGAAAGTACTGGATACGAACGATAGTTTCGAAAGTACTGGATACGAACAATAGTTTCTTTCCGTATAGAGTGTCTGTAGCTTCATGGTTTATAGTCCCCCCCCCTGTATGAACCTTATTCAGGCCAAGCACCAGCCAGCTTCCCGTCGGAATGACCTAGTTTAGGGCCAAGGTTTTTAATGGGGGAGGGGTAGTGATGTAATTATATGCCGGGGGCACTATTTCCAGTAAAACGATGGGCACTTGTAATGTTATGTAATCTTTATTACAAACACGAGCTTTCCCTGGCATCGAACTAGTGCACACGATCACCAATCAACTGCCCGTTTGCTTGACCTAATTTCGGGCAAAGTTTTTAATTACCGTATGGGTCAGCGGGCGTTTAGAAATGTCCAGAGCGTTATTTTAAGTGAATTTGTGGTTGCATTTAATGGCGATTGTCTGAAAAACAAGTGTTATCATCAGGTAGAACCTACTGCTTGCAATGCACCTGTCAACCGCCCGTCGGGATGATTTAATGTCGGGCCAATATTTTAATTAGAGTGGTGGACAGGAGGGGAGATGTACATACAAACCAAGGGCGTTATTTCCAGTCAATTGGTGGGCACTTCTAATTGTCCCTATCTGACAATCAATTATTGAACCCACGGTAGAGACGTGGTGCACGTAAACAACCTGTCTGCGGCCCGTCTGGATGAGCTACATTTAGGCTAAGGTTTTTATTAAGTTGACGGTCATGGTAACACACATGCATGCATTTCTGGTAACTTAACGTTATACCACCACATCATCATCATCATCATCATCCTTATCATCATCATCATCGTCATCGTCGTCGTCGTCATCGTCATCGTCATCGTCATCGTCGTCGTCGTCGTCGTCGTCATCATCATCGTCATCATCTTCATCATCATCATCGTAATCGTCGTCGACGTCGTCGTCGTCATCTTCGTCGTTATCAACAACAATCATCATCATCATCATCCTCATCAATTATAACCATCATCATCATTCTCCTCCTCCTTCTCCTCCTCATCATCATCAACATCTCATCATCATCATCATCATCAACGTCGTCGTCGTCGTCATCGTCGTCGTCGTCGTCGTCGTCGTCATCATCATCATCATCATTATCATCATCATCATCATCATCATCATCATCATCATCATCATCATTCCCTTGACCGGGGAAGCCATAGGGGGAAATGAGGGATGATGACACAGAGGTCCACCGCCAGTAAGGTCTGTTGTGGTCTGCTGGGAGTAGCTCATCCATGGGGAGGGACTTCCAATCTTTCACGTTGTCTTGCATAGATATTATTGTCTGGTGATGTGTCAAAACCAGCTTTAGTCGTTTGACCGTTGCCAGGAGGGGTGCTGCTGTCATTTTCCGGACGTACTTGTTGGTCTTGTGCTCTATGTCAAAAATGCGGAGCAGTTTTCGGAGACACTTATGTCAAAGACCTGTATCCTGTATTCTGTATCAGAGTGAATCGTCCAAGTATCGCATCCGTACAGTAGGATGGAGACAACGATTGACTTGTAGATCATGTACTAGGTGGGGAAGCTGATGGGGGCAGCCTGTCCACAACCTGCTCGGTCTGGCTATTGCTGCGGCCTCCGTGGCAATCCTTAATCGGACCTCAGCGGTATTGGTACCATCGTTGCGCAGGGTTGGTCCCAAGTACTTGAAGCTGGTAATGGTGATGTCTGCACTGGTGTTGCTCGTGCTGTTCATCATGATCTTCGACTTCTTAGTGCTAACCTCCATCCCGTATGCTCCTGCTATTTGATAGAGTATGTTGGTGAAGTCTTGTAGTTCACTGTTGGTGCCATCCATGAGGTCAATGTCATCAGCGAATCTTAAGTTGGATATCGGCGGGCCAACGATGGTGATGGAGGGAGGTGTGGTGGTCTTGGAGTGTCTCCTGCATTATCTTCTCAAGGAAAAGGTTAAACAGGACATGGGATAGAAGACATCCCTGATGGACGCCCACTGATGTCCTGAAGATGTCACCCATCTGTTCGTCGAGAAGTACCGCGCTGCTGGCGTCTTTAGAGTTCTATGACTTGCAACAGCCATTCGTCAATTTAGAATCCTCTCAGAACGTTCCATATGGCATTATGCCATAAGCGGTCGAATGCTGTCTTAAAGTCGATGAAGTTGTGGAAGAACTCAAGTTGGTATTGCAGATGTTTATCAATGATGATTCTGCAGTTGAAGATAAGTAGGGTATTTCCTGTGAATGGTTGGACACGTGTAATTGCCACTTGCTGACAAACAAGAGTGTTGCCCTGGTCGCGACCTGATGCACGCCATCCGACCAACGACGAGACCTACTTTCGCGCTACGATTTTAATTAAGGTAGGGTTAAGGGATTTATATTTATAGAAATCGTCCAATTAGTTTCATTAGGTATATCTTGTGAAAATAAGTCAAGGGCGTTCTGTTGAAAATGTAACGTTTTTTTACGTTTATGTCGGTTATTTTTATATAGACTATATCGTCATATGATTAGTACCTTCTGCAGTCATCTACAACATCCTGTTTGTACCGAAAAGCAAGTCGGCAAATATTGCATTTGCATCTTTATTATTAACCATCCTTACTTGATCAAAGCAAAATTTAATTGGTGACATGGCTATTTAAACGAACGAAACAGGATTTCAATGTAAGATTGAATGAGATTTCGACGGAAGTGGAAATATGTAGACGACACTAAAGTATAAGAAACATCGCGTGAGGGACTGACTGGCTATAACATGATCCTTCTTCATTTGCGAATCCAGATTGCAAGATAAAGATAGAGTAATATTTCGGTGTAATCGAAATATCTACAATACTCTGAATAATTCAGTCAGGTCGCAAATATCGGAACACTAACTTCTTTTAATCCGATTTATTTATTGAACAAACTACTTCGAGTTTACTCGAGTATGAATAGATACAATTTTTCTTGCTTTTTCACGTGCGCTCGAATTTTATTAATTTAGAACTTCTACAGTTTGTGAAACTTGTTTAAACTTTTGGAATGATTATCCGTCGGTCGTGATCTAGTGAACGCCAAACAACAGTCGGCTGCATAATGGGATGACCTACTTTCGGACCAAGGTTTAAAAGACCCACTAACACTCAAAATCACGAATATTTCGTAAAATATTTCATACAATAAAGTTAACCCATAAAAAATCATAGCCAAAATTTCAACGCTAGATTTGGTCTGATAACATAGTTTTAACAAGATACAAAATGCTCTTTTTTATTTGTTTGTGGTACAATATATTCAACACATGTTCATGTACCATTTTAGTGTTGGTGTGTCGTATGAATAGACATCGTTGCGAGAAATTAAAATGGAATATATTGTTATACATAAGTTCATTACGATCTTTTTTATTTCAAAATGTTTTAATATTTCAATGTATTACGGCAGATTTAACGATTGCAAATACACATACGCATTAACATTTATTGCAGTTGACCTGCTGAAACCAAGGGTGGGAATGTATTTGTTTTGATGTACGGCTAAATTATCATTGCCCTTTTAAATTTAACCCATGTTTTCTTCTTTGTGTGTTACTGCGCCGTATTTCTGTTGTTCTAACTGTTAATTGCTAATTCGATGTGTTTTCTGATCTTGCTTACATGGCAGCCGCACCTGTCAAATGCCATCTAGTTGTTTTGGTATTCTTCGAGATTGTTGATGGCCTCATCATCGTTGTTATTTTTGTTTTTTAAATCGTACGCATATTCGGTTAATGTTATTTTCCTATTAAAATAAGATAGCTATTTATAACTCTTAACGACTACCCAAAAGTGATCATCTCATGCGTAACCAAACTCGCAAAAAGGATTGTACAATCGGGTTCACCTACCGACTATTTAAATTGCCATCACAGTGTATTATGATTAGTGTCTACACCTTCTGTTGATTGGAACCTTACGATCAGCTGTGACACACACTATGCGATAGTTGTCGATTTAAGACTGTGTACGAGGTACGTTTTATGTGTTACTTATTATCATAGTCATGAACTTTAATTAATTAATTGCGAATGATTATTTTATTTACGCATAATGTACGTTTGCTACATCAATATAGTTTTATCATCACGGAATAAGACGTTTTTTATTTAAATAATTACTGAAGAATTTGATAGTAATTTTGCGTCAAGTATTGTATTCCAAAAACGTGTTGGCATACACGTGCTTGTAAACGCAACGTGGCATAATTGTTCCAGTTATTGTTCACTTAACGGAAAAAAGGTACTCGATGTTTTTTTTTATTACGATAGATTCAATTGTTATTGTAACTAGATGTGTAACACATGTGATAATATATCAGAACATGTACAGTAAGCGTTAATTTTGTGTTACAATTTTTATTTTTAAAAACGTCACAGAATATCATGTTTTATGGTGTTAGTCTTATGTTAAGATTGTCGTGCTTATTGCTAACTTTCGTATCAAATCCGATTTTAGTGAAACAACATTTAACACGCACACACACGAATAAACAAGTCTGACAATTAAAGATCACATGAACTTGATTACATTTCCAGGAAAAACGACCATCATGTTATTATTTTAGGTGTCGGTTAAGTGTGCTTATAGTTCATTTTTTATAAAAAAAAATAATCTCCAAACCTGTAAATGTTATTAAGACGTTTTGTCATGTACCTTTTTGTTAAAACAAATGTATTAATTTCACATAGAAAAATATAAATGAAATTCGCACTTAAGTAGAAAGTAAGATACACCATAAGTGATTTCAAACCCGCTCAAATCTATAGCTTGGATAGACATGACAATTATTTATGTATAACCAGAAGCCTTGTTAATATATATAGTGTTGATATTTATGTTCCTCTCACGCTTGATGGAACTTCTTGTATTTCCAACAATCACAACTTTTTTCCTGTTATAGTTTGATGATTTAATCTGAACATCGTAACATAATATATCTGAATAACTATATATTTCCTATGAACTCAATTGCACATTTATGGAACCGGGTCATAATGTCTACGTTAACAAATGTAAATGTGATATGGCCCTTATTGTATACCTTGATTAATTGAGTGTAATGTAAATAGAGATGTTCTGTTCTTTATTATTGTGGTTTGTTTTAAGAAAAACAAAGGTTTTGTCATTCAATTACTAATTTAACATTCGAATATTCAATTATCGTTTACACACATAGTAAAAATGCTTTTTTATAATGAAATGTATTATGATCTGCCTTGATGCGTTTTGCGTTTATCGTAGAAAATAACCGCTTTTGCGCGATTTTTGTGCTAGACTTAATTAAATTGGAATGTGCAAAATTCCCATTAACTTCTATATCATTTACGACATATAGAGTTTCACGACATTAAGTTAAAGCATCGTTTCAGATGATTTGTTTGCTGTTGAAATGTTTTTGATCACTTCAGAATTTGGTTATCATGTCAGAACTCGTTTTTATTTGCACCATTAACCACCGTAAATCTTGTTGTGACGGCGAACAGTGTGGAGTGGTGCGTACATATTCATAAACTTCTGAATGGTTCGTTTAAACATATTTATTAGGAAATAATAACGAAACATGCACAAACAGGTTAACGTGGGATTGGGCTGAAGGTAAACCTTATTAAAGGCCTCTCCTGACATGTAATACAAATTATACACATTATGTCATGATGTCGTAATTGTGGTACAAATAGGTGAAACACATCGTTTACAAGGAAACTTATGATTATGCGAATTGACTATAATAAAAATTGAATGGCTTGTAAATGAATATATTTATGTCAAGATGTATTAACATTAAATAGATAATAGAATAAAAAGAGAGGAGCTTTGCGCGTGGCGGCTTAAATCTCTTAGTGATTTGAATGTAGCGCTGAACATGTAAAATGAATGCGTAGTTTCATCATCATCATCATCATCATCATCATCATCATCATCATCATCATCATCATCATCATCATCATCCCCTTGACCTTGCTTGCCGTAGGGTGGAAATGAGGGATGATGACACAGAGATCCATCGCCAGTCAGGTCTGTTGTGGGCTGCTGGCAGTAGCTCATCAATGGGGAGAGAACTTCCAATCTTTCACGTTGTTCGTCCAGCTTTTCGTTTGACGGCCTCGACAGCGACCTCCATCTAGCGTGCCCTGGAGCACAGTCTTGCACAGAGAATATTGTCTGGTGTTGTGTCAAAACTAGTTTTTGTCGTTTGAACGTTGCCAGGGGGGGGGGATGCTGCTGTCATGTTCCGGACGTATTCGTTCCTCTTGTGCTCTATGTCGAAGATGCGGAGCAGTCTTCGGAGACACTTATGTCAAAGACCTGCATCCTGTATTCTGTGTCAGATTGAATCGTCCAGGTATCGCAGCATTACAGTAGGATGGAGACTACGAGGGACTTGTAGATCATGTACTAAGTGAAAAAGCTTATGGAGCTACAACCTGCTCTGTCTGGCTATTGCTGCGGTCGCCATGGCAAAACTTAGCGATACTGGTACCATCCTTGCACAGGGTTGCTCCCAAGTACTTGAAGCTGGTAATGGTGTTGTCTGCACTGGTATTTTGGGTGTTGTTCACCATGATCTTCGACTTTTTAGTGCTAACCTCCATCTCGTAAGTCCCTGCTAATAGATAGAGTATGTTGGTGAAGTCTTGGACTTTACTGCTGGTGCCACCCTTGAGGTCAATGTCATGAGCGAATCTAAAGTTTGAGATCGGCTTGCCAACGATGGAGATTGAGGTGTGGTGGTCTTGGAGTGTCTCCTGCATTATCTTCTCAAGGAAAAGGTTAAACAGGGCGTGGGATAGCAGACATCTCTGATGGACGCCCACTGATGTCATGTAGAAGTCAGCCATCTGTCCGTTGAGAAGTACCGCGATGCTGGCGTCGTTAGTGTTCTTCTATAACTTGCACTAGCCAGTCGTCAATTTTGAATCCTATCAGAACGTACCATAGGCAATCATGCCACAAGCAGTCGAAGAATTTCTTAAAATCGATGAAGTTGTGAAAGAGCTCACGTTGGTGCTGCAGGTGTTTATCAATGATGATTCTGCCGTTGAAGATAAGTAGGGTATTTCCAGTGAATGGGTGGACACATTTAATTTAATTGCCCCTTTCTGACAAACATGAGGTTTGCACCGGTCGCGACCTGATGCACGCCATCCAACCAATGAGGAGACTACTTTCGCGCCATAATTTTAATTAAGGGGTTAGGGGATGTATATTTCTAGAAATCGTCAAATTAATGTCATAAGGTATATCTTGTGAAAATAAGTCCAGGGCGCTCAGTTGAAAATTAAACGTTTTTTACGTTTAAGTCAGTTACTTTATGTTTACTACATTGTATATCGTTATATGATTAGTACCTTCCGCAGTCATATACAACATCCTGTTTGTGCCGAAAAGCAACGCTTGGTAGAGTCGGCAAATATTGCATTTGCATCTATATTATTAAATATTATCCATTCTTACTTGATCAAAACAAAACTTAATTGGTCACATGAATATTAAAACAAACGAATCAGGATTTCAATGTAAGATTGAACGAGATTTTGACGTAACTGAAAATATGAAGACGAGACCAAAGTATAAGAAACAACGCGTGAGTCACTGACTGGCTATAACGTTATCCTTCTCAATTTTCGAATCCAGCTTCCAAGCTTAAGATTGAACAATATTTCAGTGTAATCGAAATATCTACACTACTCTGAAGTATTCAGTCAGGTCGCAAATATCTGAACACTTACTTATTTTCATCCGATTTATTTATTAAACAAACTACTTTGAGTTTACTCGAGTATGAATAGATAAAGGTTGTTCTTGCTTGTTCACGTGCACTCGAATTTTATAAATTTAGCGCTTCTACAGATTGTGAAACTTGTGTAAACGTTTAGAATGATTATCCGTCGGTCGTGATCTAGTGAACGCCAAACACCAGTCGGCTGCATATTTCGTCAAATATTTCATATAATAAAGTCAACCCATAAAAAATGAGTGTTCCTTATAGCAATAGCCAAAATTTCAACGCTAGATGTGGTCTGATAACAAAGATTTAACAAGATACAAAATGCTCTTTTTTGTGGTACAATAAATTCAACCCATGTTCATGTACCATTTAAGTGTTCGTGTGTCGTATGAATAGATATTTTTTTTTATAATATATTTAATATTGCAAATGTTTATGATCAAACAAACGAATCTATTCACTCATCTGTATAATAAAGCCTGTTTTCACGAGGAGTCTTCAAAAAAGAACATTTCTTTAAAAAAAAATCTTTCGCAAATTCCTTTTTTTTATTTTTTTTTTATATTTATAGCGTTTATTTACCTCCATCAATTACAAAGTGTATCGTTAGTTCACATGTTATTTTGTTAGTATACAATATAGTTTTTTAACAATTCAACTTGGTTGATATAATAGAGGAAAATAAAATCCATGCATTCCATTATATAAACACAATCATACAGTTTACACACACTCACAGACACATACACAAATGTCATGTTATGATTCAAAAAAGAGAAATGTTTGGACTTCAGAAAATCATAAACTTTAATCAAACGTTTGGACTTCAGACAATTAAAAACATTAATCAAACGACCATGGTATTAACTATTTTAAGCAAACAACACAATTTACAATAACACTATTCTATTGATCTACAAAAAGTTTTACAATTGACCAGTTAAGTAGTTACTTTTCTTTAAATTTAGTATAAGATTGAATCTTCCATGCTACGCAAAGATAATTATTCAGCCCCCTTATTGAAGGCAACCCAAATAACATTGTTTGACATAAAAAATCAGTACATTTTTGCACATTATGTGATCTTAAAAATTCTACAACATAATTTACAATTCTCTTTGTGAAAATGCAGTCCCAGAATATATGTAATAGGGTTTCTTCATTTTCATTACAGAAGGAGCATAAATTGTCAAGAACAATGTTCATTTTAAATAACAAAGATTTGGTTCCAAGGATTCTGTGAACAATTCTTGTCTGGAACCACTGAGTGTATGTGTCTCTAGATATAATAAAAACAAGTGCATGCACTTTTGTCCATTCAACGTTATTAAAAAGTGTATTCCATTTCAAATGACAAGTGGGTACATCTGTATTAAAGCTAAAACATTTATAAACAAGTTTGTTTTGATTAAGAGCTGTAATACCCCTTCACCTGAGTCCCGTATTCCCATTATTATTACCCCTTAGACCCGCATGACATTTTAAGCACAAAATAATCGGAGGCGGCTTCTAAAATGTCCCCTATGTTTTACTTTTAACGTCACCTTACATAATAGAATGTAAAAAGTTGTATAAGTATTGTCACTATTGAAAGAAAGAACAGGACGAAAGGAGAATAAATAAAAAAAGAGTTTTAATCTTATGGAAAGGTAAAGTGCAAGGTGTCTTATATATAATTTCCAATTCGTTCGATAAATATAAAAAAGTGAATTTAACAACTGCATTGTGATATGTCTAGTGATTTTAGCTCTAAAACAAGAGTTATAACCAAACACCTTATATGAAACCGCTTTGCGCTTGAAGAAAATGAAATTAACTTAAATAATATTAATAAATGTGCCAATTTAATTACTAATTAAACAACATATTTAATGTTTCTGAAAGAGCGCCCAAGATTAAGTTAATGCTAACAAAATATATACCTTCCAATGATATTATAACGCCGCTAAATATTTTTGCCTTTAAACGTTACGTTACTTAAAGAAGGCGAATATCGTGCGTCACGCCTATATAATCTACTTGCACGCGTATAAATGTTCCGTTTAAGACCCCGGTTGTCTCCTAAAATGAAACTCGAATAACATTTATAGAAAAGCTTTTTATCTGTAACAATACGTGAATGATTTGCTGAGTCAAGGATATATATGAGGAGCGCGCCATCAAGCGTTTGCTTGCATGATCTGTTAAAGTACATTCTTTAGTCGAAAAGTGTATTATTTTATTCGTTTTATACACATCGAGTTCATTTTAACAGTCCTTCAAAAAATGGCCAAAATCTGTACAACAAAACAAAAACGTTATTGAAAAAAATAAATAAATTTGTAACGACGTCAGAGTTGTAACATATAAAATAACATTTAAATCAAAATAATAATATCAAAGGGAGGAAACTGCACAAGAAGAATAATCCACAGTTCTCACTCAAATACAGCTGCGCAGCGCCCCTCGTTTTTCGTATTCCGTTTATCGTTTTTTTCAAATCAAGAACGGTAAATGGGAGCAGGCACTTTGTTGCAATTTTCAACTTATGATTTTTGTAATAGTAAAATTAAAAAAATATATGAATAGGGAAACAAGTTTCGTGTTTTGTTTTGTAATCAGTAAAACGAAAAATGATACAAATAAGTCATTTTGGTTTTTGTTTTTTGTTTTTGTTTCGGTTATAGGAAATTCGGAATATGAATTAATGTGCGTTTATTCTCGTGTTTCTTTTTGTCGAATGCAAAACGAAAAACGCAAGGCGGTATATACACGGACGGCTATTTTTTGTATAAATTGTTTAAACATTTAAATGTTATTTAGGCCTTAAGTTTAGTACCGGTGTAATGGTACCGAGTTAGCTTTTGCTTCTAGAGGTTACGGATTCGATCCCCAGAGCAGGCATATGTTCATTTTACTTTTTTTTTCATTGTAACTATAATTATTCAAACTAGTTCGAAATATTACGGTTTTGTTTGTTAATTAATTTAATGATAGTTTTCAAAAATACGAGAATTTGTTAACATGCTTTCTTGAGCTATACATCTTTACCCGAATGTCTACTTTTTATGAAACAAAATATTTTGGAAGATCTTCTATGTGGGCTTCTGAGTTTAGAACTCACCAAATTATTCCGAAATGTACTCCATTACATCCTTGTGAAAAAACTTGGTCATTTACACGTTATGCGGACTTCTTAGCTGATATTCGAGCCCATTGTCAGACATATTAATCATACTTAGCGTCTCAAATTTAAATGCTGTGTCCTAAAACTAGTCGATAACTTTCAAAGTATCAAAAGTAGAAGTTTTGATGGCGAAAGTCATCGAGACCACCAATCTTCCATTTTTAGACGATTTAATGTGAACTTAAAGGTCAGACCTATCTTGTACTTAAATCAAACAGTGTGTGTTGTCTAAGATTAATTATCAATATTTTTTTCAAATGCATACTTCTTTTTAAATTAACATCATAATCAAATTTACTTTGCGAATTTATTTTATAAAACCATGACTGGACGTATTGATTGCGAAGTCGTTGTTTTAGTATTGGATAATGGTATAATAAGTTAACATTTTCATGCAATATATAGCTAAAGCCTCAATTGTCAATAAGGTTTTTAATAGCTTTTATCCAGTAAGTTTTACATTAGTGTTAGCAAACGTTTTATCTGTGATATTCGTATCATAAATTGACCTTATACGTGATATATATGTATGCTGAACGTATTCAATAAATACTTGCAGTCTGGTCACAACGAATGAAAGTATGACGTCTTTATGTGTCGGTCCATCTGTTTCCAGTACTAATATCATGATGCCTGTAAATAAAATCGAGGTGTTTGTGAAATAAAAATAAACACAGACAAATACACTGGCCTGATAATTAATAATAACTTGAACCTAATGACATTTCTCGAAAAAAAAGACAATAGTTTATAGTATTACTAATATTTAAGGTGTCCGTTAAGTGCATTTAGATAAAGATTTTCAAACCTTTAAATGTAATTAATCCTTTTTGTTAGACCAAATGAATTAATTGACATACACAATTGGGAATAATATTTGCATTAAAGTAGAAATATGTGTTCACAGTTCAGATTTTATAAGTTTGTATCTGGTTTCATCATTTTAATATATAAAATGGATGAAACCCGTTCGTTAAAAAAATCCTTATGACCCATCTTTTTCTCTTTTTTTTTCACCAAAAGCGATCAAACGGAATACCTTTGACAGACCTGCTTTAGGGCTTTGAATAACGCTTTCGCGCTTTTGATACATGTTTGGTCAAAACGTATATACTTGTCGATTCTTGACCATTAAGGCCGTTTTGTGTGCGATGTGGGGACGTTTTGACTAGCTTACAATTTATTACATTCAAGTATAATCGCTCTAGCTCCCGAAACTATTCATATAAAATGATATGCCTGTCAGAGGAGCTTAAATGTTATTGGGTACTAGTGGGTTATAAAAATAAACACATTCAGGATGAACATTATTTTGTTAATTTATTGCTGTTGTCTGGATAAACATCCGCCTAAAAAGTGATCCAAACATCAATGGGGTAGCTAGTATATTGCAATTTTACTCCTATACGAGCCTCCAAATTAAAGTGACTGGTTCACAGTTTGGCAAAATGTCAACTTTCAAATAAAAAATCATATATTAAAAAAAAAAGGTATTTATTGCATTCGAACAGCAACTTTACACTTCTGAGTAAGAAAAATGTTTCAAATGTGTGTTTATTTATAAT
This sequence comes from Dreissena rostriformis, assembly GCA_007657795.1. Taxonomy (NCBI): domain Eukaryota; kingdom Metazoa; phylum Mollusca; class Bivalvia; order Myida; family Dreissenidae; genus Dreissena; species Dreissena rostriformis. The sequence goes on from VMBQ01004048.1 coordinate 87,202, forward strand.
TATGAAAAAAAGGTAAAACATATTAATCGTTTGTAATCCTTTTCATCATTACGGTGATGATTTATATTGGCAAAATTGTATAACGTTTAATTTAAGCTACATTTGATATGTAAACAACTAATTTACTCTTTTTTTCTTTGATACTATACTTATTTAGACCTATAATAGGTAACATAATATACGTATACCGACGAATAAAGTCCGTTACTGCAATTAACCACTTTGCATCCAGATTCTGCATTCGCAAACAAAATAGCTCTGATCGCATGGTATTAGTATTAATGCGTACAAACAGCTTACAGCGCGCGTTCCATCCATGGCAACGTCTTTTCACTGTGGCATTAGCACCCGAGTAACACGCAGTCCTCATGGAAGGTGTATACAGCGACGAAATATCGGTTCAATACTGAACTATCTACACTTAACCGATACAGCGCATTTATGTTCGTTCGTTTTAAGAAATCAACTGCGTTCGCGATATGGGCGACACAATGTGATTACCCCGCGCTACATTCTTTACTGTCAAAGCAAACATTTCAATGTTCTCTGCGCTACAAAGTTTTTATATGACAATTCGCCCGTGCTTTTCATGCCAGTTTTGAACTTTTTCCTTACACACGAAATACATGTTGTGGTTGTCACTTTCACAGCAGCTAAATATACGCCATGCATATAGTAACATTCGGTTAAGCGTTGTG
>VMBQ01004049.1:18078-31130 GCA_007657795.1 Dreissena rostriformis
GGGTTATATTAACGAAAATTATGTTGCCGAAAGTTATCGCGTTTTGTAGTAACCAGTCTGTGGAATATGACTTGTTCCCCTTTACGGCTTTAGGCCGGGAAACAGGCAAACAGGAAGAAAAACAAAAAATCGCATTTTGGCGGTCAAAAACATATAATACAATAACATAGAGTACGATTCGCTACTTAATAATTACTGCCATGACGTATTATTTCATGAGGAATGCATCTACGTGTCATAAAGCATTTGTCGAAGTGTCTATGTTGCTCCAGCGTCTATGATTTTCCATCGCGAAAATAGGTGACGGCAGGAATTATTTGACTTGATTAAGTTGATAGCCTATAAGGTAATGTCTCTTTGTATTTCAGAAAAGTGATACAAATAAACGGTCAACGCCCTTCGGGCTTTTGCCCGTATTACATTCAGTACTGTTTTTATGGAAATCGAGTTCGTTTTAAAACGAAAACACACATTAAATGCAGTCAAGTTACCATTATCGGATTACATGCGTATCGTGTTATTTCTTAAAATTTGACCCAGCATTTGTGAAAAATATTGCAAGATATGTACATTTCCATAAAGGAATTTCATTTCTGCGTTCAATAAGACCGAGTTCATGGAAATCGCTGCTGCACAATTGATGAAGTAATGGCTGTTCAAAGCGATGCACCCTATATTCGGGTTTAACGTGTAGCGGAAACATCGACACTGTAGAAATATAATTGTCCTACTGTGTACATAATCGTTGAGCGCAGCGAATTAGAGCAAAATTATTTTCTAGTGGATAAGCGAGTCTCCTGTATTGTAGGGGTCATTGTATTGTACAGTATTCGCCAGCTGTCAATCAAACTCACGGACAATCAATAAGATTTATTTTATTGCGACCACATAGTCCGACAAACAAAGAGTGTCGGGGAAATTGAATAAGCGTTTTATGTAAACAAAACTAGTGGGCGGAGCGATCGCTTATTTGGCGACTAGAGGAAAAGCCATACGGCTTTGCGTAACTGACCGGTTATTCATCTGGTCGTACGCATGTATTTTGAATTTAATTCAGCTTTGCGTAACTGACTAGTGAATACGTTCATTTTTTTAACATTTTATTGGAAGTTTTCAATTTCTGAGGAAATGATTACCTGCAGAAATATAGTCTGTATCTGTGTAAACTATATGAAGCGTTAGTTCATGTAATGCTTTATGAAATCTATATCAAAATGTGTCTTGTTTATGTGTGTTTTTGTCATACGTTATAAATGTGCCGTCTGGTCGTACGTGTAGATTTAATTCGTTGTTTTGTTGTTTATTTAAGAGACGTATAGTGCCTATTGAACAGTTCATTGTAATTGTTCACATTCGTGATTTTTTTCACGCATGCGCACTGACTGGTTGGCAATAGCACTGGTTACGGTAACGCTAAACGTCTGCAAACAGGCATGTGTTTCGTCAATAAATTGATCCGAAATTTTGAAATAAACATTATAACATAAATAATACTTCAATGACATCATTTTTAGTACCACAAGTGAATATTTATAAAAAAAAAATCTCTTTATCAAAAAAACGAGTTAGTCATTAACATAAGAGTAAAGGTGATCAGAAGACTTAGCACCGACAATTTCACAAAACAAAGAAATAAATTATCCGTACAAATAAGGACTTCAAAAAATTATTTAAAAATAAATAAATAATATATAGTATTATAATAATTATTAAAATCAAAGGTATAGGTTTGATGGTTTGTGTTATTTTTCACAAACAATCGAACGCGTAAGAGGTGCATCGAATCAACCATAAGACGATTATTATTAATCCGATTGATTATTTTAAATGGAAACCCGCAAACAAATGCGAATTCCTTCGCGATGTTTCGTGCGATGTACATAATCTGGAAGGAACATTATTATCCTAAATCGAATCAAACTCTGATCCGGATATCCTAGTTGGAGAATTTACGAACTACTTAAATTCTAAAGGAGAAACGTATTTTAAGCGCATTATAAAATCTTAAAGTATAAGGTTTATAGATTCTGACAATTACAATCAAGTATACTTGTTACTTGTTACTGAAGTATATTGAAAGACGTGCATATAACTTGATATATAAAGATATATATATATATAATAACGGGTAACAATAAAAATAACACATAAGTTAAATATTTCAAGACATCCCCAATATCACAGATCAATCTTTGATGTTAAAATACTCAATACATCCTAGTTATAACGCACATTAACTTTATAACCTTAGTTTCTCATGAAGACCAAAAGTACATGTTTCTTGTCTTAAAATAAAGTTTTATTCACGATACACTACACTTAATTGTTGCTTTATTATACAACACATTTCATGAAGACAGTGTCATACTTGAGACATTGACCCCTAGAGGGTTTCGCTAATTGGTGTAATACCAGATTGATTACTTAATTGCAACGTGTCATCTGAAAATTAGGACCCACGTATACACTGTCTTATCCTTGGTGTCATGTGTTCTCTAATAGATTGTGATCGTAAAATGAAGTCGGTGTGCGGTAAAAATGCCAGAGGTAAAAATGCCAGAGGAAATAAATGCAACATTGTATTGTGTACTTGGTAATTGTAATAAAAAACATGGTGCTATTCATTGCAGTTTGCCACTACAACAATAAAGGGCATGACAATTCAGAAGTCAGTTTCATCTGTGAACATAAAAAGAAAACAATACATGAATACCCGGTACGATTTAAATAAACTTAAGTGTATTTTGAAGTAAGTTCTTGGAATATTACCATTTTTGTGTATACAGGATTGTAAGTGCTTGATACGAAATGGAACTGAATACGTAAATATGAAGACAATTACGTTCAGAGAATTTTGAATTAAGTTTTTGGATTATAACAAATTGTGTGTATGAAAAGTTTTTAAGTGCTTGATTAGAAATGGAACTGATACGCTCCAATAAAGGTAAATACAAACTGTGCAATGAACATTATTTGTATACCAAAAAATCGTCATCTAACTCCTCCATCTTTTGGACATGCACCGATCGCACATTGGGCTGTCGGGGCTCTCTTCGTTCAGATATTGGAATGACAACCTGTCAGCGAACACACGAACATGACCACCCACCTAACAAGGTTAAAGTTGAAGTAGTTAAAGTCAGGGCAAACATGAAGGAACAGGCAAAACAGAGCCATGACAAACCCGGCGTTGTCTATACCTCTAGCCTTGTAGATATCGAAGAGGAAACTCTTGCATCACTCCAGTCCGCCGAGGTCTGCAAAAGAACCATCAGAAACCAGCGAAAGCAAGAATTACCGAAAGTGCCTGATATGTGTCTATTGTCAAAGAACAGGAATGGGTCACCTTGGCTGTTAATTGACCATTCTCTTTCTATGCTTATCAGAGAACCAACAGCCAGTGTGAAGGGTGGAATAACAGGTTCACACATTCAGTAGGACTCCACCATCCACATATCTGGTAGTTAAAAGATTTCAACCATACACTGTCAGAAAATATTGAATATTAACGAATTCTTTTTGATTCTAAGTTAAAGAGGTTATAATCAGTGCAACTCATGCAAGCTAGAATTTATATGTGACTACAAACTATACAACCAGTGTCATGCGAAAATGGATCTTATTTCATTGTGTTTCCCATCTGTGAACTGTTTTTTGTCCACTTTTGGAATAATGTGTCGGTTATAAATAAATAACTTCAGATTTATATGCCTTTTTTAAGAAATGACAGATTATATATACTTTTATTCCTCCATATTCAAGATACGAAGATCAAACACAATATAACTATATATGAACGATGGTTCAGGTAAATACAAACATAAACGATATATATGGATGTTAACATCAACATCAGTAAAAAAAGAGAGAAACTTTATAAACATTATTATTTAGTAAAAATATGTTTTGTTACATAGAAAAGTCTCCAAGTTGTCCCATCTAGGAGGCAAAAGCGAAATTCTAGTCAGGCAGCCAGGAGTATCGTGTTATCATGATCATTATGTTAAGTTAGATATATAATCAGCCAATCTCTAGCCTGGCACCGAAACACGAAATTGCTAGACAGGCGATGCCTGGCTGTAAAAAAAAGACTATTTAGGTGTATTATATACAGTACACCTAAATAGTCTTTTTTTTTACAGCCAGGCATATCTTAATATAATTGCAATGCAATCATTTAGTGAGTCCACTACTGTAAAAACCTTTTGCAGACTAGTGATGAAAGTCTTGCATGATTGAGGTTGTCATAGTTAATATCAAGACACATCCGGATAATATAATTGCACTGCTCAGAAAAACTAGAGCGACACATCTGGTTGAAAGCACTTAGTTCGTTTGTGTCTATTATGGTATTCCAAAACTGTTCACGGGTGTTACAATTCACATTACAGAGCAGAATACGATGGTGCACTACATGTATATTCGAATTCACTCCATTACAAAGTGCACATGTTTTTATAAACGCGGGCATAGTAAGTTGCCCAATTACACGCATTGTCTTACTACAGAAAGAGGAGAGTTCAGGATTATTTCTAGCGATAGTCCATAAACCACACACTCCGTCGGACCGTAATATTGTTGTGCCAAGAAAAGAAACTTCTCTGAACAGTCTTGAAACAGATTTATATTCCTTTTTCGTGTAACGTGTCGGCGGAGCATGGCTTTCGACATACTTTTCAACGGGAACAGGCCTTCTGCAATGTAATACAACTGTGTCTTATTTATATTTTATCTGTGTCTTAAATGTGTCTTATTTATATATGACTTCTTGCTATACAACCAGTGTCCTGCGAAACTGGATCTTATTTCATTGTGTTTCCCTCTTTGAACTTACCGGAACGCGTTTATTGCCACGTTTAGAATTTGTGTCAGTAATAAATGTATAACTTCAGATTCATATGCTTATTTTGAAGAAATTAAAGACGCAAATTTGTCTATGTTTGTTGTTGAGTATCGTGTCGACCTAATTTGCTAGCTGGTAATTTAATAAAATTGATCAATACATTGAGGTGTATTCAAATTAGTCAATGTCACTGACCCCAGTATCCAATTCATCCAATGTTAATTATCCTATTGATTATTGCTCAATGAAAAGGATGCATTAAGTACAGAACAACAAAATTACAGTCTAATTTTATTAGTGAGACAATTATAATAAAGTGTTGCTCAAAACTCTATATTCCTATATAGCATCTGGCCTTTTTTTCTCTGGCCTTTTTTTCCTATGGCATTTGTATCACTTAATTTGATTCTGGCATTTTTACCTATGGCATTGTTACCTATGGCATTGTTACCTATGGCATTTTTACCTCTTGCATTTTTACCTACATTCTGTAGTCGACAAGGGTTTACACTAATAAACCGACTGTAAAAAAGTCTCTCTGAAAGAATACCAGACTAAATTGCATTGTTTCTCATAAGGGATATTTAAATATCTAATGACACTCGTTATAAGTTCATTCTATTTATCAAGAAGTAAAACGAATGATAATTTAAAGATAATAAACGTAACAGATCGTTACGTTAATTGGGACAGAAGTAACGGCTATAGAACAGTAGGAACTGCACATCGCGAGCCTCGTTTTCGGACATCCTAAAATTTCGGACACCCTCTTTTTGGCCAAAATAATTATTTATTAGACGCTAAATTTTCGGACATACGGGTTTTATCTATCATTTTCTTTGTGAGTGATTTACGAATGCTGCACTGTTGTCGTTTTCTTAACTTCCGTTTAAATTAGATTTGTAAATGTTGCACCTAATAATGTACACATTTGACCTACAACAACAAGGCCACTGAAATTTGAACTTTTCCTACGTGGATGAATTTTAGTTTGATATCAATTCTTTTAAATATTCGTTGTTTTCTGCGGAAAAAAATAATCCGTTTCTATTCACTATGTGTGTACGTAACTAAATCTGAAATTCGCTTGCACTTCACAAGCTACTTAATTCAAAGCTTTAAGAAATCACAGCAGATAAACAAAATGTACACGGACATTGCTTTTAAATAGCTATGTACAAGTGATTGAACAAGATGTAATAGTTTGGAAACATTCCAATAAATGCAAATGAACGTTCATGTGTCTTATTTATTTTTCAAAAAAAAAATAGTGTTAATCACACAAATATATAATTGAAAGTATTGATCAAAATCATATTTTGTTACGAGGTTATCGAAATATATAAACGAAACTTTCTTGGGGCTTCTGGAGTTTCACTTTTTTATATTGCAGCATGTTTCCATCGTTCTGTGGCGTATATTAAGATAAACTTATTTACATACTAATATGAGTACGAGTTATCATAAACCGCTTGTTTCCAGCATATAATAGGCATAAAAATAGTTAGTTTATTATGTGTTAGTTTCATTTTTTTCAAGGTGTAATTAAAGTCCAGGCAAAACCATGGTCGAAATGTGGGTTTTAGTTCGCATGGTAAAACAGACAGATATCGTCAATACAATCGGGAGCAAGGCCGACTCGTTATCACGTCTCATACTCTGGTACAAAATACTTTCTTTACTAAAACGCGATTGGTCATTGTCGGCTCGGGTTCTACTTTAAAAAATTACCCCGGGTACTATTTAGTATACTTAAATGTGTGTATTCAAGAGTTTATTTACAGGTCGCCTCCGCGTCTTCACGACAACATACAAGGTATCGATCTGCCCCTGTGACCTTTCAGGGGGAAATATTAAATTTTGAGCCAAATTAGGTCAAATTTACCCCCGCTTCCCGGGTATTCGCCAAAGAGATAATTTAGATCCCAATAGGCCAGCGCACGATGGCCAATGCGACGTTAATGTGTGTATTAGTAGTTTAGTTACATGTCGTCGCCGCCTCTGCACGAGTTCAATGGTATCGACCTGCCCCTGTGACCTTTCAGTAGGAAATATTTAATTTTGAGCCAAATTAGGTCAAATTTACCCCGGTTGCCCGGGTATTCGCCAAAGAGATAATTTAGATCCAAATAGGCCAGCGCACGATGGCCAATGAGACCTTAATGTGCGCTGGTAGACAATTAGACAATTAATGCCTGGTTGCCCTAAAAAGGGCAAGGTTACTCCGCAGAGGGAGTGCTGACAATCTAGCAAAGATATTCTTCCTGCTCCAAGCGCGCTGCGCCGCCTTTATGGCCACTCTTGAGGTCACCAGCCGTCGTCTCGATCCCCAGAATGATTTCCCCAGTACGTTTAGCGTACTGAGTACCGCCGTCCTGGGGCACATTCATAAGGCCACCCCTCAAAATCCTGGATTGCTCAAGGTCCGCCCCGTCCGTCTTCTACGCTGGTACATCCGCTGTCCCGGTCCAGCTACAGACGACTGTTGTGTATCCACTAGCGTATTGTATACAACTAGCGTAGAGCGTCACACCACAGCCGTCGTCAGTTTTGGGATACAGCGAAGTTAGCAGTCTAACTAGAAGACGTCCGGCTCAAGGGATGACGTTACCCGCTGGATTAGCAGAGCCGCCCGCAGAAGTTCCCCTATCCGACAAGTCTTCAAAAAAATCTTCTGCGGGTGACTCTCGTCCCGGTCGCGACCCACACGCTCCAGCAGCTGACTGGGAGTATACTTAAATGTACACCGGGTATACTATATATACTTAAACGTACACGTCCAATTAAGACTGTACCCGAGTTTTATTCCCGCCCAAAATCCGATGTCGTAAAACGCTACGGAATATGGAACAAAATTCTCTTTCAACATGCTTGTTTGAGTACGTCGATTATATAGAGGCCATTTTACAAAACTACATAAATAAATGAATACATAAATACCGGAACATTTTTAGTTTTTATCAATGACGTCTTCTTTTTGGAAAATTGTCAATTTGCCTATGTGCAAACGAGTCATAATACAACGGAACGAAACCTCTTAATGCGAAACAATAATCAAGTGGAAACCGAGGTTTGCAGGTTGCATTAAATTACAATTGGCATGAGGTCGCGTTATAAAACGGCCAACATTCAAAGCATTTTTCTTGCCTTTCCTATACATCAAATTGTGCAAGTCCGATATCATTTTAAGGATATAGCTGCTATCTTCCAACAATTACAGTCATAAATAAACCTTCTTACATCTTCCAAGAAAGTAAAATTCGCCCAAATGCAAGCGCCCTCGGAAAACAGGGTTTCGACAGTGAGCCCTGTAATTCAATAAACACACCCCAAACGTCCATCGTGCAACGTAGTCCCCCATTAAATGAGCCAAAATGTTGCAGACATACATAATATACAGGAAATAACCACAAATGGCTAAATGGCTTTTAAACTAGAAGATAAAAGGAACTCTTTGGAAATATGCACTACTTGGACTGATACAAATGATTTAGTGATATACAACCTTGCACGTGATACGATTGGGCGCCAGAAAGAGAAAAATGGAAAAAAGATGGCAACCCCGTATATCGATGAATATAGCCGAGGAAGCAGTTCGTTTATGAATTTAAGGTAAGTAAATGTTTACAAAACGACCCCTCTAATTAATTGCCCCTCGTAATGACGTGTGATACGATTCAAATTTAGAATCTTGTACAACACATATATTGTAACACATTTTCGCGACAGTGGAATACGTATGTATTTTTGTATGTAAATATGTAGACACAAGAGACTGAAAGGTGTTTGGATAGACATCATAGTCTGTTTCGACCGAAAAGTCATAGCTCTATCAATAAACAATAACAACTTTCAGCATAAGGAAGAATTGAAATTCCTTATTTGAAACGTGACATTTTTTTTTCATTTCTGTTTTAAATGATAAATCGCTATGAAACTTGCTCAAAACATAATAATCTGGTCTGTTAGAAAATATTGATGCAATGAACCCGGCATTTTATCTTAGGCAATAGAAAATAAATTCCTAGATTCTCATCCCCGCCTGCCCATCGAAAATCGTCCCGCCCAAACGTTTTTTATTTTTGAAAAATTTGAGCCGCAAATTACTGAGGAAGAAACGGCTGAATGAGTACGAAAATAGCAAGGTGGGAATCGAGAACTCAATGTCTCCGAGACTCTTATGGTCACAATATACTAAAAGACTTCCTACACAAATTCAATGTGAAAGCAATAACTTTAACACAAAATAAAGTCAAACTTTTGCGCATAATGACCCTCATACCCATACCTTTTCTCAAAGAGCACTCCAAGCTGAATTGATTAAAACAATAAAAAAGATAGGTCATACGTTATGCAAGAAAGAACTCAAAAAAACAACGGTCACTGTTTTTCGGCCATCTATTTACCGGCTTCTCTGCAGTTGAGGATGGTTCCCTGCCATCTGTCAAAGTGTCATGTAGTCTCCAACCTTTAAGTAAATGAGTGAATTTCTACTAAACAACTATGTTTTCCCTACCACATGCACAAAGAAACATTCTAAAATAAAGGCATGTCAAGTGCCCCTACAGAGAATTGTGTCTGCTAATAAATGACGTTCATGTTTTTTGAGAGTATAGCATTGCACTCCAAAATTATTTAGTATATTGTAACCTAAAGGAGAAATTTCTTCTGATTAAACTGTGTTTTTCTTGCATATTTATATCTTCCTACATGCATATTGCACCAAAATATTAAGTTTGGCTGGATTATCTGTCCACTTGGTCATTTTACATCATATTTTCACATGCGGGTGTTTTCAGTCCGAAGAAGGCAATTTAAGGCCTGTTAAAGCGTGAATGTACCTTTTAGATTTAAAGCTGTTGTGTTTAATAGCTGCAACAAAATACAAAAACAAACCAAATAGACATGCACGTGGGGATTATGTGGGGTGGGGAAAGTATGAATTTGTTAGATATTTTTACTCTAAGCAATTTTGATAATGTCTTTTTTGTGTGTTTTTTTTTTAAATCACCCCAAAAATGTCAAATTCACACCCCAAAAAATCCAATTTCATCCAAGACAATAAACAATTTAGTTAAAATGAGAGATCAAAGATACTTTGAAGTGTGGAAATCAATCAGCTTCCAAAAACTTGTGGTTTCACACCAATAAAGTGTGAAATCTTCAAAGCACCTTGTTTTTTCGCAGCCCCTTTAATTAAAGGCCCCCAATTATATATTCTAGTATATAAAGTCATGGGTGCCTTTAAACTGCAGCAGGTAGTCAATTTTCATTGCCTGCTCACATTTAGAGGTTAAAGGGATTGTAAACTTGCATATTTTGGGTGCAAAAAAAGTTCTTTGACTATTTTTTAGTGAGCAATCTGGGAAAATGGTGTTTATAACCAAGCAAAAGAAAATCTTGCTCAATTTCGCCTTCAAGCCCGACAAACCTGGTCCAGCCAAGGGTAAAAACATAATTATGAAAAAAGGTCAAACTCCGACACATACGTAAGGCTAGAATGGTCATCATTTGAAGCGAGGGTAGCTTACAATGAAAATGTTCTTACCTTTCGGGATGAAGACGGCTCTGAAACCCCAGCTGAGCCCTGGCGTCCACAAGTTAACAAGATTCGCTATGATAACATGTTACAGGTTCCTGCTTCATCAAAAGTCCATCCTGACTTACTAACGAACAAGGTCTATGTCCCAGCCCTACTACAGTCAATGATGTCCTCTGAAAATAGGAAGCATAGGTTAAGGAGTGCTAAATGTAAGGGCGACTTGGTTATTGATGGCAGTGCTTCAATAGTGGGGGCTGGAAGGAAAGGTTAAAATGTACAAGATGCAGATATGTAGGCAAGCATTATAAGCTGTACAATAAGGTTCCATCAAGTACAAGGGGCAGAAAGGCAGCTCAGATTAATGTAGGGTTCCAAATAGGTGTTGCTAGCACATATATTGGGAACACAGGTTTCCACAGAATTCTGAACACTACAAATATAATTGCTCCGTCTCCACTGGCTATGCAAAAACAAGCAAATAAGGTCAACACTGCCCTGAAATCCCTTAATGAGAGAAGCATGTGTCAGATAAGAAAAAAATTGGTTGCTGAAAATGCCAAAATAGGTCAAAAAGATCCCTTTTGGTTAACGTTGAAGGGGACACTTGCTACAATAATCCAATTTTTAATTCTGACGCAACACCCTTTCAGGCAGGAACAATTGCCGTAAGCACAATGTGCAAAACTAATACCAAAAATAAGCAAATTGTAGGGGTTCTGGTATCCAACAAACTCTGTAGGACTTCATCAATGCTAAGAAATAAAGGTCAAACTGTTCAGTGCCCCAATCATAGGGGGCATTGTACTGTAAATGTTTCCAAGCAGGAACTGATAGGTGATGAAAGAAAATACAATAAGGTGTTGGGAGACCTGATCTCACAGGATATTAAAATATCAAATTTCACTTGCGATGGGGACAGTAGGGCATTTCAAGGTGTTAGTAAATCTCACGGTCACAAAGTTGGTCACCTTAGGGATCTTAGGCACCTAGGCAACTCGCTGAAGCGCCAGCTCAACAAAGCACCTTTCTCGAAGGGCATGCTAAAGGGTCACTCCAAGTGTAATATCAGGAGTCGATTCGCCCTATCGGTCAAAGCTAGGTGTATTGCTGAGCTTAAAGCTGCCCACAATAAACTACAGGGTGACATCATAACTCTAAAGAAGGTCATGGTTAATGTTATCTCAACCATTATTCTATGCTTCAATGGTTACTGTGGTACTAGTTGCGCAAAGTACAGTTATGTTTGTGCCGGTGCCAATAGGCAAGCTAAGAACTTCATGCCCAACAATGTCAAGGTCAAAATGGTTGACAGTGACCAACAAGTCCTTAAAAAATGTATTGAAATGGTTTTGGGTCCAGCTGCTCTCGACGCAACCAAACTTTTAACCACAACTCAAAAGAGCGAAGCAGCAAACAGGTCATATCAAGCCGTAAATCCTAAGTCTGTGACTTTCTCGCGCAACTGTGTAGGTCGCATTCACGGACAGGTTTACAAACTAAACAATGGCTATGCTAACTCTGTCATTGCAAAAACCATGGAACTTCATGCAAATCTTACGCAAGGCTCAACGGTGATTAAGCAGTTAGCCTATGAGGACCGCAATGACCTCAACCGAAAGCGAACATCCGCTACTATCAAAGCACGAGCTTTACGTGCCAGGACACGGAATTATCGTTACAAGTTGCATGAGGAACTACATTATGGCAAGGGCATAAGTGACCCGAAACCTGATTTTGACAGTCTCCCACACCTTAAACATCATAAATATGCTTAAGTTAACTGTGCGATTATTATAATAAAATGTGAATACTACCTGATCTGGCACTTCTTGGCAAAAAGACCTCTATAACGTGGCCCGCGTATCAGCTTCAAGGTTTGTCTCTACCTAAAATGGCAAAAATGCCTTACTTTAATAGATATAAAAGGGGAAAAAAATACAATAATGTACTTTAAGTGTATTTATATGAATACTAGAAGCTTGGTGAAGCTTTTGGTATTCATATAATTACCAAATATGCAGGCTGGCTCAGTCCCATGGCCCCTACACTGTCCGAACTGAAAACATGTCCTCCGCTCCATGTTTGTGGAATGGGGCTCTATGTTTAAATGTTCAGGCTTGACACACAAGCTACTGTTGCATAAATGGCTCACAGAGTCATCGGGGTTCAGTTCTGACTTCATATAGCACATAAACGCTACACGGTGAACCAAGTATGCCTTAGATATTGACATAGAAGGCAATTTAGCCTTGATTCGTCCATAATAGGGAGGGGATCTGTTGGAAATGCATCCAGTCCATACTAAACAGTCTGAATTTATACATTTAATAGACTTATCTTGCAATCTTTTGCCAAGAAGTGCCCAAAAATCATCTTTGGCATTCATTTTTTCAAATTTCAGACGATATTTTTATTTAACCCAACGCTAGTTTAGGTCACAATATACTAAAAGATTTCCTACACAAATTCAATGTGAAAGCAATAACTTCAACACAAAATAAAGTCAAACTTTTGCGCATAGGGACCCTCATACCCATACCTTTTCTCGAAGAGCACTCCAAGCCTAATTGATTTAAACAATAACAAGGGCTGTTTGTAAAACATGCATGCCCCCTATATGGTCTGTAAGTTGTAGTAGCAGCCATTGTGTGAATACGTTTTTTGTCA
>VMBQ01004049.1:32017-78609 GCA_007657795.1 Dreissena rostriformis
GAATCCCAGTCCACAGAAGACAGATCAGCCCTTATACTTTCATAGTCGCCCTTGAAATATTGACGCCTTTCTTGGTGTTCTGAAAGATCATCTGTATATAAACACAGTTTGCAGCACACAACAGAATGATCACTTTTACCAATTGGAGATGTCACCACAACTGAGTTATCCAGTACTGTAGCTTCATCGGTTGTGAATAAAAGGTCCAGACAGCTGGGATTATGACCCTCTCTAAAACGCATACATTCCAGATGCAGAAAACAGTCCAACACTGTATCAAAAAATTGATGACCATCTGAGTTAATGGCATAGTTACACTCCAGAGTTGTCCAATTAATGTCTTTAAAATTGAAATCTCCCATTATAACATGATGTGAATATTTCAAATTACAGGCTTTGTTGATTAATTCAAACAGTCTTAGATTGTTGGCACAATTAGAGTTGGGACTCCTGTAAATCATTCCAATTAATATATTGTCTTTCCCTTTTAATTTCAAATCACACCAGACATGTTCTGCAAATTCAACTGAATCTAGTGCCACTACTCTTGAAGCTTTAAATATTTTTTTAACTAATAACATAACACCTCTGCTTCCATCAGTATTTGGACAAAACACATCATAGCCGGAAAACTTAATGTCATTTACACTCAGCTTCTCATGCGCAAACTTGGGAAAAACTTCACATATCCCAAAAATGTCTGGATTTTCATTCGCTAGAAATGCTTCCAACTCTGCAACCTTATTTGATAAACTATCAATGTTTGTAAAGCCAATTATTAATGAGTTCGCAAATGAACGTCTTGAACTTACGTTTACATTCGTTCTGTCTGTACCACTACTCGAGTCAGATGGATGGTTCAGTTACTAATGTCAAATTTCTATCTGTACTTTCAGATAATATCGAAAAATCAGAAGATAATGAAGATCAATTAACTGTAGAACTGTTAAACTGTATAACATTAACTGTATTGAGGGATAAGTCTTTTAGATGGCTTTCCAGTCCCCCGCTGCCACGGGGTGGGTAACTATTGGGAGCTCAACGATGTTTTCCCTCCTTATTCCCCAGTTCTTACTTGGGTCATCCTTCCTTTTATTTGTTAGTTCTTTCCTTAGTTCCCGATTCACTTCTCTTTGTTTAATGGTTAGATCCATTCCTATTCCAACTTTACTGAACTCCAAATTGTTCTTTAGGCGAAACGCGTTTTTGAGGATCTTGCCTCTCATATCTCTACTTTCAATGCACAACCTTAACGGTCTGACCTTTTCGGATTTATTATCAAATTTTCCTAATCTGGTGCTGGAGGTTAATTCGACCTGTCCACTTGCATCTGTTAATCCTAAGACATTTTCAAGAATTGATTTCAAGGTGTCTTTGTCATTGCTGGTGTTGCCATTGTCTTTCAAATTAAAGAAGATCAAAATGTTCTCTCTAACACTTTCCTCGTGTCGTTCATCCAAAATATCCTTCACCGTGCCCGAGACGACACTGTGTAGGTTTGCTTTCAAATCCGGTATGTTGCCATTACAATCCTGGACATTTTTGGACAGATTTTTTATCTCGCTCTCCAGTTGGTCTTGCCTTTTGTGTACTTAGGTCAGCATTTTATATACTTTTTGGGACGCACCTTTGCAGCTTTTGCAAAACCACTGAATACTATCATCAGATTTGATTAGAAAGTCATAATCTGCAACACTCACCCGCTGACATTTTATGTGGAACCAGTTGTCACATAGGCTGCATACCAGAGCCTTATCATCCGGCGATACCTCTTTGTTACAATCCTCACACATTTCCTCGGAATCAGACATATTCTGGCGTTGTTTTTCCCTTCTTGCTTTCTTGCAATTGTTTTTGGCGGCCATGATGTCGCATGTGGTTGAGCAATGTTTCTCAAATTCACACACTAACAACACTTAACGTTGCAAATCACTCAACTGAATCCTAGAAAAACACCTCCTACACACAAATAATCTTAATAAAACCACTTAATTATCGATAATTTCACAAAAAAACTATTCAAAACACTTCAAAAATACATCCGCAGATTTTTCCCGACTGAACTCTTGCGCATGCGCACTAAACTCTGCCACTTCTTGGAAAAAAGACCTCTATAACGTGGCCAGCGTATCAGCCGCAGGGTTGTCTCTGCCTAAAATGGCAAAAATACCTTATTTTAATAGATATAAAAGGGGAAAAAATGCATTAATGTACTTTAAGTGTATTTACATGAATACTAGAAGCTTGGGGAAGCTTGTGGTTTTCATTTAATTACCAAATATGCAGGCTGGCTCAGGCGTATGCCCTCTACACTGTCCGAACTGAAAACATGTCCTCCGATCCATATTTGTGGAATGGGGCTCTATGTTTAAATGTTCAGGCTTAACACACAAGCTACTGTTGCATAAATGGCTCACAGAATCATTGGGGTTCAGTTCTGACTTCATATAGCACATTAAGGCTACACGGTGNCATAAGCTCTTCCGGCCTTCGGCCAGTAGAGCTAAAAATCAAGGTGATTTTGGAAAAGTATTAAACGTGCTAGTTGCAGAGAGAACTGTACTACTAACGTTATTGATGCAGATAATTGGCGGAATATTTTGAAAAATTGTTCTCTGACACTAATGATAACCATGTCTACGAAAATAATTTCGTTTCTGTAAGAGACACTAAAGACAATGCTATATAAGATTGCGAAATAACTGATAATAAAATTGTGACCAGCTTAAATAATTACGCAGTGGATGTCCTGTAGGACCAGACGGGACATGTATAGAAATTTATAAACATACAATTCACGTTACACTGCCGTACATAAAGATACTGTTTAACTATGTATTATCAACCGGACGTTTTCCAGTGGATTGTTACGACAGCCTGATTACTCCGATACACAAGAGGGCCATGGTTGCCCTGTATCGTTTCACTGTTTTTTATGCGAAAAATGCGTGCATCGGTAGTGATGGGCAGATAATCGACTTGAGTCGATTAATCGTCGCGCAAATTTGCTTCATTGCGATCGCCGACATTGAGTCCCGCCACTTGATTAATCGAAATGAAAATATATGTGTTTTGTAACCTTTTCTTTCGAATCTTTCGGTCAATTTAACTTTGGTACAATATCCTAAATCAAAATGGCGTCCATAGTGTGCAGCAAAATGCTTAAAAACGATGAAAAAGAACAGGCGCAGTGTGAGATATTCGACAACCCCGGGTCAAAACAGTCTTCCAGATGTTGGAAGGTGTTTGGTTTTTATGAAACTAAACCAGGGAAACCATCATCGAAGACATTAGACATGACTGTTGCAGTTTGCCGGCTCTGTCGAAAAGAATATACTTATGGCCGTAAGTATTGGTGGCAATTAAATGAAACCGAACCATACTAACTGTATTAACATTTTGTTCTGTATTCATCTGAATTTATTTCTAACCGAGAATGTGCTAAATTTTTTAAGCAGTATAANGTACTCGGGGTACTTTTAAGTAGTTCCCAAGCCGACAATGACCAATCAAGCCCAAGTGAGGGAACTTAAAAAAGACTATGAAAAGAACTTGTGCTTGTATGTAAACTTTGCACACAGTATTTGGAATTTGGCAGGGGGTGTTTTGGGTTGTGGGGGATGGGGCCTTTAGCCCTTATGTGGGGGAAATTTTACGCGCGATTTTCCACTTTGGGAGGAAAATTGTGCGCATTTTTTCCGTAATGGGGGAAAATGTTAAGAGTCTTACTTTTACTGCTAAATGGGTTAAAAAGAAAAAAATAGTGTTATTTTCTTCATAGACCATCTTAACGGGGATTGACTACGGCTGACGTTTTGGGGGATTTTTTTACTTACACTTTCATTATTACATTTGTACATGTTTGCACTATATTCAATGCTTTTATAATTATTTATTTTGTTTGACAAGATTAAATTGAAATAAAATTGAGCTATAACAATCATGAGACACCTCTTTTTATTAAAAAAAAACAAAAACAAATGTTTTTGTTTTTTTGTTAGGGTGAATTTTTTGGTCCGGAAAGGGGAAAAACCAGCCGAGTTTGGTGGGGGAAGACGCCGATATTCGGCGTCTGTTATATAAGGTGAAAACCCCGTGTTTGGTATAAAGTCTGATTTAACAATGACTGGAATTTGTAATTCATAACACATTCGTATTATACTATTTGCTTATTTATGTATCATCACTAACAATTGTCTTGGTTTTAATGGATCAAGCAGCTAGATGTTTGGATGCAAAAAAAACAGGTGGTTGTTTGTCCTTGTTTTAATAACCTTAAGGCTGCATGAAGCCATTAATATTTTTTAGTTTTTTCAAGTGCATTTAAATAAGTCTATCTTCAGCAGTTTTCAGAGGGGTCAAACTTGTATGTACAAACTTAAAGTTAATGTGAAGTCGTAATATTTGTGCATCGTGTATAAATCTATGCATAGGTAGAGATAACATTCCGTGAGGCTTCATGTGTATAAAAATTAAATAAAAGAATAAAAACTTACTGATATTATTGTAATGTTTGTTCACTGTTATATAAAGATTTGGTACATGTATTTATAGATAAANGATTAACATTTCATGTTCGTTTGATAAAGCTGAATGCGCACATAGTAAACAAAATGAGTCTAGGCATGATATGGGTATCGGCTGTTTACCTCAGTTATTTATGTCATACAAATCTGGTAAACATCAGAGTCGACAAAGAAATCAATGCGAAATAACACATCCTAGCAAACGCATGTATAGTCTGGTACAAAGACCATAGGCTACATGTCTCTCCAAATGCGTTTAAGGACGCTTGTAACAATTGTTTTTCAACAGGAGTCGATATTTTGCGGTCGGCGCATGCTTGCCTTTCGCAGTATTCAGTCAACAGATATTAGACCACATATTGACTGACTTCTGCAAAAATCGACAGAATGGTCCTTACTCGCCCAGCGAACAGAACCAAGCCCTTTTTGTAAACGTGCACATCAGGCACGCTGTTTTAGCATTGGAGGTCCCATAACCGACGGTCGATAAACATGCCTGGAATCACCACCACGTGTTATTTTTGAAAGACAAAGCTTCTTAATCCGGTGTGCTGATGAAGAAACGGATCACGCATTCGGTGCTTGAAT
The DNA here is from genome assembly GCA_007657795.1 of Dreissena rostriformis. Lineage (NCBI taxonomy): Eukaryota > Metazoa > Mollusca > Bivalvia > Myida > Dreissenidae > Dreissena > Dreissena rostriformis. The sequence continues at coordinate 37,132 of VMBQ01004049.1, forward strand.
CGATCTCAAAGTTGCCTACTCAAACGACGTGCTTTCCTGATAAACATTCAATCCAGTAAATGTTTTATGGTCAAGGTCATTGCATTTGCACGAACCAAAGTTGCAAACCATAACTGAATTGCATGTTTGTACCTTTGGTCAGATGTGCATGCTGTGGTAATTTGTGATTTTAATGTTTGAACATTAAATCAATAAACCAATGTTGCGGACCTTTATTTAATTACGTTGTAACTACTATGTTAATGGTTCTATAAATTGTTTATGTGTACATGCATGTACCAAAATTGCAGACGATATATGTGCATGTATGCTTCGTTTGAAGTATATGTTTAAATATTAAATTAAAGCACCAACTTTTCAGACTCTGACATTATTTTAATGTACATGCATATTTTGTTACTGGTTTCGCTTTGAACTTGAACATATAACCTGGGACTGGTTGTTACTCAATATCACGAAATAGGGAAAAGATACTAGATTTTGTACCATAGCATACTAATTACGTTTGTTTTCATGACATTTGTATTTCGTTTTAGGTTTATACGGATGTAAGAAAGCACTGTTTGGAGCGCTTTTGGTGAACGTACTTCCTTTTTTTAAAGAATGTTTTATGAATAAGCATGTAGGATACCTGTTGCAACACATTATTATGCACGTCTTGTGCGTAGTATAGCCATTTGCCGCTTTGAAAGAAATGATTTTGCTTTATTGAACCTTTTTATTATATTTTGTTATGGCGTCATTTTATTACCAATGTTCTATATTAAAGTAGCGAAAATAATACGTTTTCAATTTGTATCAATACATCTACTAATTTGAAAAAAATAAATTATAAACGTATAGTTATGACAATGGCACGCATTGTAGTTACCGTTCAGGGTGAAATAGAGCAGATCGGTACTTGCGCGGTGTGAAGAGCGAGAAGACGCAAGCAGATGTAATCATTACCGTACTCTTTTGCCGTATCTTCTAATGATACCAGCTAAAATTGTCGTCTAAGTACGCGTACACTGATGCAAAAGTTGGGACGACGGAAACTTCCAGACGGTATTGTTGGTTTACATAAAAAGAAGATAACATTTATAAGTAATTTTAACATCCTTGTTAGGAAATACTTTCTAGGTAATTTGTGTTTTCTGTGCATCGTAACAGGTCAGTTGGGAACGGAAATGCTGCCCATTTCTGTTACCGTCTTGCGGGCTAAACTAAGCTTTTCGTAGCAATATTTGGATAGAAATAATTGTTTCGATATTAAAACTTATAAAGAGGGCCAAAATGAATCGCGTGTTTGAAACCAAACTGACAAGATAATTTAAATTATTGACATTGACCTTGGAAACGTAAAGACGTGGATTACTTAGCTGATGTTAAAATGTTTTTAAAGGGCATTTTGGAAAAACAGTTGAACAGAAGTAGTGGTAACTATATGGACATAAACAACCAGGAAACCACGTATTTTTGTTGATAAGAAAATAAATATTGATAGAAAACATAAAAAAAAAAATGAAATAGAGTAATCACAAAGAATGGGCTACACCATTTTGAATTTTACGCACATGTAATTCACGGGGTGAACTATGTAAACATCACAAGGTAGATAATAGAAAATACACCAATCAAAAGAAGAATGTCTCAGGTGTTGACATAATTGATTGATATCAATAAAAATCGGATCGTGTATCAAAAGATCTGTATATATGTATGCAAATCAGAAAGGGTGTGTTGCAGTCACCTAAATATTTATTTAATAATTACAAAACAGACCTATAGACATGGAACAAGGCAGTAATGACGTGAAAGCCGGTGATAAACGAACCAGAGACATTGTAAGCAGCGTAATTGATAATAGCATGTGTGAACGAACTAATGTTAAGCAAAATAAAAAGAAGCAGAAAAACGTTCAAAACGTACACAACGTTCAAAGCGAGCCATATAATGATGATGATACGGATATAGTGATTGCTAAAAAAAACTCAAAAGCATCAATGAAAAACTGAACAATGTTTTAACAAAGGACAGCAAAGATCTGAAGGACCTAGTAAAGGAGATATTAATCCAGCGGTAGGAAACACTTCTTAGTACAATTGTACAAAGAGTCGAGAAACTCGAAGGATTGCTTGTTCATCAAATCATGTTTCATGTATCCCCTGGGCTTCAGATTTAAACGTTGAGAGGGTCTTTCAATTTCCATGACAGACATCAGCATCATCATCATGATCGGTCTGGCCGTTGGGAGTAAATGAGGAACGTCACCACAACGATCCTCCGATAGACCGGTATGCTGTGGGCTGCTGTTAGTAACTCATCCATGTGGATTGACATCAACTCTTTCACCTTGTCCATCCAGCTCTTCTTCTGACGGCTGCAACGGCGATCTCCCTCTAGCGTACACTTTAGCACAGTGAGTCATGCCTGGTGACGTGTCCACACCAAGCTATCTTATGCCGTTTAACGGTGGCCATGAAGGGTTCTTGTGGGCCAAAAAGTACTGCTGTCATGTTCCGGACGTACTCGTTGGTCTTGTGCTCCAGCTAGAAGATGCGGAGCAGTCCTCGGAGACACTTGTTTTCAAAGGCCTGTATACTGCGTTCTGTTTCCGCGTGAAGCGGCCATGTCTCGCATCCGTACAGCAGGATAGAGACTACGAGGGACGTGTAGAGCCTCTACCTGTCGGGAAAGCTGATGGAGCTGCTTGTTAACAACCGGACATTGATGAGATCGCCATGGCAATTCTTTTTCGGGCCTCAGCGGTACTGGTGCCATCCTTGGACAGGGTTGCTTCCATGTACTTGAGGCTGACCACCTGTTTAAGCGTCTCGCCGTTCATGGTGATATATGCATTGGTGTTGTTCGTGCTATTTAGCATGGTCTTCGACATCTCCGCGCTGACCTCAATCCGTATGCTCCTGTTTGTTCATAGAGTCTGTTGGTGAGGTCTTGTAGTTCACGGCTGGTGCCACCCAACAGGTCAATGTCATCAGCTAATTTCATGTTTGAGATGGGTATTCCACCAATGGAGATGGAGATGTGGTGGTCTTGGAGGGAACCCTGCATTATATTCTAAATGAAACGGGGGAGATCAGATATCCGTGACGGACCCCCACTGATGTTCTGAAGAAGTCACCCATCCATTGAGAAGTACTGCGCTGCTGGCGTTTCCGTAGAGTTCTTGGATGACTTGCACCGGTTATTCGTCAATGTTAAACCACCTCATAATCTGCCATGCAAAAAGCGGTCGAAATCTTTTTTAATGTCGATGAAGTTATGGACGAGCGTTGGTGTTGCAGGTGTTTCTCAATTATGACTCTGCAGTTTAGTATCTGTCCCACTGTTCTCCCTCAAGCTCTGAATCTAGCCTCCACTTCCGCCAGCACTGCATCGGCCTTACTTTTCGATTGGTTTAGGGAGATGTGTAGCATGACTTAGCTGGGATGGCTGATGGGGCCGTTGGTTCTGTATTTCTGGCACAGCTTGATGTTGCCCCTTTTTCGATAGGGGGTAAAAAGAGACTGGGTCCACTCCTTGGACCACTTATTCTCCTCCAATACCTTCTGGTATAATGGCGTCATTGCTGCAGTCGTTGTCACAGAAGGGACATTATCCACTCCCGGAGATACCCCTGCCTTTAGACTGCGCACTGCTTCTCCACCTCTGTCTTTAATATTGACAGACCTTGTCGTCCGCTTCTGGTCTGACCTTGTCGTCCGCTTCTGGTCTGGGATCATTCTGAAGGAGACTGGGGTCTGGTCGAAGCGGGTAGTTACAGAGGTTTCTGCAGTATTCAGTCCACCTTTTCCGGACTGAATGATTCTCGGTTAGGGGTTCCCGTCAGCGTCTGCTATAACACTAGCCTTTGGCTGACTGGTCTTCTATGTGGGTCTTGAGGATGCTGAAGGCCTTCTTACTGCTGCATGTGGTCATCTCTTTGTCATTTTGGTTGCATTGCTCATCAATCCACACATTGGCATCTTTCATCTTCTTTCTCACGTCCCTGTTCGCTTTCTGGTTTTTAGTCCTAGAGTCCTGGTTAGTGTGCCTCTCATGCATCAGTTTCTATAGGTATTGTGCGAGGTCATTGTCGATGTCTGCGCCTGGAAACGTTTTTGTGTTCGTCTTGTTGATTCCTCGTTGACTGGACGGTTTTTGTTTGTTCATGGTGTTGCTTTTGTTTTAATTATTTATTTTGAATAATATACGCGTGTATAGATCACGCAGCCTTTTTTATCATTGCTAGTATATTTTTCATTTTGATAAATTAACGCATCAGTCTATACGGTTATTCTTTTTAGGTAATACAATCATTTTCATTTACATTTTAGTATATTACTGTCACATAAACAATCAAGTAGGTAATTTGGATCTTTTACACCCAATATTGCTGCTTCTTCCTGTTGGTGCGCGATGATGATCTGAAATATTAACTATATGATGATTCTTAAATCTTTTTGTAAAAAGAAGGGATGTAGTTGATGCGTGTTAGTAATTTCATTTCATCATGCCTCAAAAAGTTGTAATTCTGTTGCTCTGGTCTCCTTCCTATCATTGAGTAATTAAAAAGTAATTAAATTGAATGCGTTTAAATTCCATTTTTTTACTGTTTAATTTGAGTTGCAATGCTATGAGGTTAAATTTTATTTGCACTTATATGTATCTTGAATATTGCTGGGACAAGTGTGAGGTTGAGCGCTCTATAACCGGTTTAAACCCCCCATTGCTTAGCATTGACCGTTCCAAGGCGGTGACCCCAGTTTTATTCTATCATGTGTGTATGTTGTTTCGTTTTGTGCCGTACTGTACCGTTTTTGGTAATTGGTTCCTCGCCATGAATAAAGGACCACGAAGGTGTGTATGATAGAAATGCAATACTGCTGCAGATTCTGGAGTTTCACTTCTTTATATTCTTTGAGGAATACAATCGTCATCTGTATCCATTTCCTAAACGAATACTTAGCTAACATACGGACATGTAGGTTGGTATGTAGGGTGTGACTCACAGTGAATATGAATCAATGACTGCAATACATCTGTGAATACAAACAAACACGATATGTAAAGATTGCAGATAATTTGGCAGTGATTAAAAAGACAGTTTTACGAGGGGTAAGCCGAGACAAATAAGCACTTTAAGTGAGTCTCGCTATGTCAAAAAGTGGTTTAATGCATGTGCGTAAAGTGTCGTCCTAGATTGGCCTGTGCAGTCCGCACAGACTAATCAGGGACGACACTTTCCGCCTTAACTGGATTTTCGCCAAGAAGAGTCTTTAAACGAAAAATACAATAAAAGCGGAAAGTGTCGACCCGATTAGCCTGTGCGGACTGCAAAGGCTAATCTGGGATGACACTTTACAGTTTACGTACATGCATCAAACATCCTTTTCACAGAGCGAGGCTAAAGTTTTTTATATTACGCGGGTACCCGTAGACGGAACTGTCAATAAACTATTAAACACGACAAACAGTAAACGCACAAACTTGCACGATCATTATGTGTTTTATTAAAAAAAAAAAAAAATCTTTATTTCGAAATATAGTATGTAAAAATGCATTCACAAAATAATAACCAATCCCACTACTGGACAAACATGCTTATCATTCCAAACAGATGGATGGCGGCGCCTAATCATGACTTCTACGAAGGTCGCAATTAAGATTCATTTTACGACGGTAAGTGGCAAGACTGGAAATTATAATGAATGAAAATCACTTGACGAAACTTTATAAGCGTAATTATCGCTAGTTCAAATCGTTTTCCCAAACGCATCGATCATAAGCAATTAAAATGCAGTTTCAAATGGCAGTGGGTTAACAACTTTACGAACCTTTGGTAAAGGGCGCCTGAATAGCTTTCATGTTGATTTAATTCGGAATTAAGTATATTTTCGCATACATTTCCCGATGTACTTAAAAAAGTGAAATGTATTCCATTTGCATTAAAAACGTGTTAATTATTTGATGGCACAAACTCGTGAAATGTAAATCAGTTGTGTCTGACACTTTCACTTATACGAAGTGAATCAAGTAATTATTATACAGAACATGTTTATTTTTAGAATAGTTTAGATCAAACTCGCTTAATATAATAATAACAACATTTTACGCACTCTGATGCAAAAACTCATTTTTGTTAATTATTATGTTACATTTTGACGTCATAATAGTTAGTGTTCTATATATCCAGTTGGTTAAAGCGAGGTCTACTGGCATTTCTCCGTCGGTCTCATGAGTTCTATACTCAGGTAGGGTTTTATTTTTCTGATCTTTTGCTAACGTTCATCAATTCAAATTTATTATTTTGTATTATATTATAATTATTATTTAATTAATATGTTTTAATACTAATACAGTGTTTTATTGAGAAAAAAAAACCTATCATTTACATTTCAGTAGGAATCCAGTTTTTCCTTGCAATAGTTTCTTGAAGTACTAGTATACGCCTAAATACAACATGTATATTGTTATCATACGATATTATGAATTTTCAGATTCACTTTACTTTTCTGTAATCGTATGGGCGATTATTGCATGAATGGCTCTTTCGTTCTTTACACTTCATTAACATTGCTTAACAGTTTATGAAGCACGTCATATCGAGCATAGTACAAGAGGATAAACTTGCGGCACTCTTGTAGACCTTTATAGTTTTAGAATACTCAATCTCAAGGAGCATTTGGACGATAGGCGATGTAAATTATGTCATCTTTTTTTNTCATTGATGCGATAAATATCCTCTTATTCAAATTAAAATTTGGGGCGAAATGACGAGGGCAGAAACGTCTTGGTGGCGAAATAACAAGGGTGCAATAATACTTGGGCGTGAAACGTCTGTAAATCGCCTAACGGACCCTTAACTGATAATTAGCGGAATAACTTTTATTTTTTCGTGTTTTAAACATGTCTTTTTAATATAAAAATTACCTGTTTACAATACTGATGAAACTTCTGTAACCATTAGCTTGAACTTCCTCTGAGAAATCGTATTTACATAAACGAGGCACAATCTGGATCACCTGAGGTTCTAACACTTGAGTTCGTTCGAGAAGTATACAAAATGCTGCGTAATAACAAGAGTGGACACTAGATTTGCCTCTTTGATAAAATTCAATATTGCTTATTATAATCGATCTTAAATCCTTTAGACATGAATGGAAATTCTTTAGAAATTCAGCGTCATTTTTCGTAAGTCCGAAAGGTGATCCATCCGTTTCCGTGTTCGCCATTCCAAAACATAACACAACCGGAGCCAATCCGCCGACTCGAATTTAAATAGGTATCGGGGATTTAAAACAAAATATCATTTTAACATAACATTTATACAATTAAAGCAAGTATTTATATTTTTATAGTTGATTAATGCTTAGATGATAATGTAGCGCGACATAACTAAATTCATTCGCAGTTAAGCAGTTATTAACAGGTAAAGCTGATTTTTTAATGAAAGAAGAAAACATGCGTTTGAAAATCTACCGGAGATTGAATATTGAATCAAATTAAGAAGGTATAACTGCTAACACAATGTCTATGAATCATTAAATCATGTAAATTTATACATATAAGTATTACATAAACTTGAACACCCAGATCTTCCAAAAAAATATGAATAACTCATAATGTCAAAATGTTCTCTTTCGTTGGCCACTGAGTGAGTGGCATGGCCTAACAGACATTCGCTGACAACAACAAAAATGAGGCAGACTTTTTAGTGTATGTGTCATAAACATTTTACCATGATAATTCTCTGGATTTCTTGTTTTCAATTAACAAGTTTACTAGAGACTAAATTGTGATTGTCTAATACTCTCACAGCTTTTCGAACACGAAAGGTTTCGTTGGAATGATAACCATAAATCCAACTTTATTAGACAACTCGGACATCTGCTTCGTAGCAAACAAAATCTGATAATGACAGAAATAGTATCTAATATTGACACTGCGGTACTAATGCTCACGTCAATTTTTAAGGAAGCTGGATCCTGTATGCGTTTAAAGCCCGTAAAACGAAAACCATCACAACCTCCTTGGTGGGGTGGACACTGTGATACATACAAACACAATAAATACGCCGCATTGCGTACGTTTAAAAGGTCCAACTTATTACATGACCTAAGAAATGATCAAGGAAATAGAAATATATTTAAATCGTATTGTCGTAGCAGGCAGTTACTCTTTCAACGCGACCAGAGACGCAAACTTATAAATGTAAGTGATAATCCTAAAGCCATGTGGTCACTTCTTAAACGAAAGCGTCCGTTGAAACGCGCAGTGAATAAGATATCGCCAAACGAATGTTATAGCTACTTTAAAACGTTGCTCAACGATGAATCAGCATTACCTTTAACTCAGTTTTTCGTTGGATTTAATGTATGATATTTCCATTTACTTATAAATGGATAATATATGGGAATTCACAAGAACTAAAGCATAATACTTAAATAATGTAATAAATCTGAAGGTGGACCAAAGGTTATGTTGGTTGCAGCTGCTTTATTGTAAAGGATTAAAGATTCGGATTGCAGAAATTTCTAGGAATTAATATATCATAATTATGTGAACTATGTTGCAAATCTTTTGTAGCCATGGAGGAAGAACCTTTTCCAGGACTCAATATTGAATCGTCAGATTTTCTGAATGACTTAGAAGGACGCAGCAAATGTTCCAAGTGTCAGAGGTCTAGAAAATTCTACTGCTACACCTGCTTTTTACCTTTACCAGAAATAGAACACAGAATTCCAAGAGTGAAGGTACACATTATCTCATGTGTCATTGTTTTACTGTGTCCCATAGTCTGTTTGACTTTGTTTTTAAAATGGTATTACTTTTTCCCTGATATATGATTGAAGATATTCTAACGAAATCAAGAAGTACTGCATACAAATAGAAACGCATGTTTTGCATTTATGGAAGTGTGGGGTAAATTTATAAAACCCAAAGCTCCAGTTAAGGGGCGTATCGGCGTAAATACAAAATTATTTTGGCTGGATTACGCCTCAATTTAAAATTCTAATCGTATCAATAAGAAATACAAAGACCAATTATGAGTTAATGGCATACATTAGGCTGTAACCACACCAATACATCTGTTTTATGAACGAAATGTATTTCCGAAAAGCGAAAACTATCCCCAACGCGTTTCAGTCATAATTGGCTTGGATTAAAGCGTCTACATACATGGAACAATATAGATTACTCTAACGGGAAAAATACCCAAAAGTAATAGACTGGTTAACGACTCTATTTGTAGTAGTAGGATTTGGGGGTTATTTTCTTCGATAAGTAGTGATTCAGTCTGACCAAAATGGTGACATCCATCGACTGGCCGCAAAATACCCTAACTAAATGCAAAAAATTATATAACTCGACCAATAATTTACAGTTTGGAGACAGACTCACGAAAGCATCAAAATCAGTCAAACATGCGGTTCAATAAAAACGATTGAGGAATGGAAATGTGAGTCTCCGTGGCTAGTTGTCGATAGTTGGTGGTGATAACAATAAAAATATTTAATGATTTTCCATGCAGTGTGCAGCATAAGAGATTACATTGATCAGAAAAAAAGTTAGGAAAAAACTACGTTATACATTTTTGTTCGGTAGGATCTTCAAACAGAAAACATTACTCTGCAGGGTAGTTGGGACTGTTGCGTTTTGATAAAAGTAAGAAATGTTTTTGTTATTCATGGTTACTCCTTTAGCTTTAAGATCTAGTAGTACCTTTATATATTTCACAAATTCTTATCTGGAACTCTGTTAATAGAATCTGGGATGGTAATGGTACAATACCATACCTCATAGGCTTTAACTTTCTCATTTGCAATCCACCAGCTTCAACTGACTTTAATTATTAAAAATAAGGTGAAAATCGCAAAAACAAAAAGCAGAAAAATTTTACTATTTTTTTTCCAAAACCTAGTAGTATTTTACTACTTTTGAAAAAAATTATCTGGAGCTCTGAAACCTTACTCTTTAATTTCAATTAATGCACTGTCAAAACATTTAATTATTTATATTAGCAAAACTTCCAAAAGCAGAGACAAACACGTCCTTTTAATACAATCAAAGTAATAGATCACTATTGTGTAGTTTTATTATTATTTCTGTTCAACTTTTGTGTTGTGTTTCATTTGATTTTTTTTCAGCTAGAAATTTATGTATAAATACAATTTTTTTGGCATTTGTTTCTGCCAAACCCTGCTCAGTTATTTTTTTTCGGCAGACTGATATATTCATTATTTACAATATTTCTGTAATTGACAAAAAATAAGATAACTCATTTGAGCCGGGAAAATTGGGCTGAGTGCATGTGAGAAAAGTGTCGTCCCAGATTAGCCTGTGCAGTGTGCATGGTATTTTTCCTTTAAAGTAAGTCTCTTAGGGAAAATCCAGTTTAGGCGGAAAGTGTCATCCCTCATTAGCCTGTGCAGACTGCACTTGCACATGCATTAAACCCCATTTTTTCAGAGTGCGGCATATTTCAGTATACATGTATTTGTATTGATTGTGTGCAGCTCCCCCTCAAGGTTGATATTCTGAAGCACCCCGGTGAGACGGATGGCAAGAGTACTGCAGTGCATGCAGGCATTGTGGCCCCTGAGGATGTAAGCATCTTTACTTACCCGTGCATTCCAGACTATGAGAAAGACAAGGTAGGTTGTCAAATCTTAACCCTTTACCACTCAGAAGCAAACTGAAAATGGCAACAAGCATAAAACCAGAACAGACTGCAAATACTCAGTCTGTTCAGGTTTTATGCTGTTTGCTGCTCATTAGTACTTTTGGGTTGGAAATGAAACCTTTAAAACCCTTTCTAATGGACTACAAACGTGTCAATGTGGGTATCTCATTCGTAAAGGGTTAAATCTTCAATGCTTGTAGAACTAACTGAAACTGGCATGAGGACAGAAATTCAGTAAAACGTGTGATGAACATTTCGTTTTTCTATTACTTGTCTGATAAAAATTTGATATTTGTGATATATTTTTTTTGTAAAATCAAGCACACAGGCATATTGACTTAAAGGAGGAAGAATTAAGATGTCTCATCTTAATGTATCATGGTTTCTGCGCTGTTACATGTAGTTATGTAGTTATGTCAGACTGATAAAAGTTTTCGCAAAAAGGTACTTTTTAACTTTAATACTTTTCAACCCACCGGAATTTATTTTAGCTATATTGTCTTAAGGCTTTTTGAAACGCTCTCAAGTCTGTTTCCTGGGTAGAACCAGTACTTTGTATCTTTTGGGGACTTCTAAAGAACAATCCCGCATAGGGGATCAAACCCCCTTTACCTCCCGGTCGCTAGGCGGACCCCCTATCCACCTTGCCACTTCAACCTTTTTTTAATAAGCTCCTGGGTATTTCACAGAATATGTTTACACCCTCACAATAACTCAATATTAATCTTTTACCTGTCAGGGAATATTATTTTTATTTTAAGAATATGTATTATGTAAGTTTTAATAGTTAAAATGCATAAAACAGTGAATACAATTTCTGTTTCTCTTTCAAATTTTCTAGGTGATACTTGTTTTCCCATGTGAGGACTCGATGACAATAGAGCAACTGGCCTCTATTTGGAAACATGGACTCAAGCCTACTCAGTTGATATCCAATGAACCAGTATCCTGTGGTAAAGGATCACTAGAAACTAGTGATGTGATATCAACATTTGGTTGCTGTGAAATTGACCCTGTCGAAAATGAAAATGAGAAATTACCAAGTTCTGGAGATAAAGCCTTGTCTGAATTAAAAGATAAACAATCTACAAAGTTACCATTTGAACGAGTGATCTTTATCGACAGCACATGGAATCAATGGCGGGTCATCTTCAATGATGAACGTTTAAAAGGTAGCATAAATTCAGATTCCATCCGTTCCCCCTGAAGAAAAGACAAGTTTTTATATTTTCTTAAAAATCTAACTGTTTGATGAACACCCAATATAGATTTAAATTTTGATTTCTTGATCTCTTGCTTCTGATGCATATGTTCAATGTGAAACTTTGTGCTTATTCATTCTTTAATAAGCATATGCTGAATTGCTCCAAATCAATATAATCATGTTTCCCTGGAAATACTTGATTTTTTTACTTATCAGCAAATGTTTGTATAATGAATGGCCCTTTTTTTTTACTTACATGAAATAGCATTTAATACCAGCAAAATTAAAGACATGTTTACATACATTTGCTAGCATTAAATACAAGTAAATATTATACCGATCTGTTTACATCCCTAACTAGAACAGTCATTAACCCTTTGAGTGCTGGAACTGGATTTTGAAGGTTTTTGCAAACAGTTTGGATCCAGATGAGACGCCACAGAACGTGGCGTCTCATCAGGATCCAAACTGTTTGCTATTCTGATAGTATTCTTTGAAAAAAAAATCAAAGAAAATGCTAATTTTAGAAATTTAGCAGACGACATTTTAGCAGACGACAAATATCCCAGCATGCAAAGGGTTAAGATAACAAGTACCACATGCATTTCAAGCTGATGCATTATTTTAGTAGAAGTAAAATGAATCTCTTAATAGTGTTGGTCTCTATTCCACACTTAAAGACAAAAGTTTCACATTTATTTATTGAATCAATTTCCTAAGTTCAAGGGCAAATAACTCTGCAAGAAACAGTGTGATACATGCACTTCTACACGGTATAGACAATCCCAGAATCGATAATATGGGCGCCGCCATATTGGCTATTACGTAACCCGCGATTGAAAAACGGTACTGAAGAATTTGACAGATTACAACGTTATCATAGTGTACACCCGCTTTATTCCAATAAACAGTACTTAATGACTTCGCACATTACGATTGAAAACAAGTGAAACATGAAACCAAGTGTCGATATGTATCACATCGTAAATCAATATAATTTAAATAAAAAATATACACGATAGATTCATAAAATATTTGTCTCTGCAACAATATTCAGTGACAACACGTAATGTTTAAGGCCGAGTTGGCATTTTTAAGCATACCTTTCAGTAATGCCTTTGTATAAAATTTAATTATTTCTTTATGGATTTTGTTTTTTCAAGCATAATTATAGAGGTATAGAAATATCTAAAGTCTGAAGTAAACGTTGTGATTTTAGCGTTAATAGTGCCGGAGATATTAACAAAGATCTATCAATATATAAAGATTGGAAACATCCATTCAGACCAATTTTTTTGGATAGATCTTTGATATTAATAAGATAGATTTAAGGTCGATGTAGACAATTAAATTGATATCTGCCTTTGTTTAAGCCTATATTATTTCTTATTAAATGTCGTACTTTCTTTACTTTCCGGAGATATTCATTAAGAAACGTTGTAAGATTAAAGACTGAGGACGACTTCTTTTATTAAATAATACATATCTTTGTTTGTCTAAACAGTTACCATTTCGCTATTAATATTTCCCTTGTAAGTGTCATTTTAAAGGTAATATACAAATCTATAGCCGAAATGAAGTTTGTGATTCTAAAATTGTTCCGTAAATCTTTATTATCGAAACTCTGTAAGAATTCAGGTAGAGATTTTTTTTATAGTTAAAATTATGTATCTAGTTTAGTCTAAAACTAAAGTGTTTTTTTTTTGCAATCTTTTATTCAAAAATCGCTCTCAAGCTAATACAAAAATATCTAGCCGGAAATGAATTTTGTGATTTAAATGAACAAGTATGGGAGTTATTCGCTTGCAAAACTGTGTAAGATGTCAGGATATGTCATACTTTTTTATTGAAAAGGACATATCAGCTTTTGTCTACAACTTTCTTATATTATTATTTAAATAACGTTTTACATGTTGCCTGAAATATTATTAAATTTTCTTAATAACATCTTAATTCACGGTTGAAATGTTCAACATGAAAAATAATGAGCCTTAAATAAACTTAAATAGTTTCAATTGTGTTCTCTAGATTTCCTAAACGTATGTCTTTATTAAATTTTCGTAAAACGGTCTAAATTTACGATTGAAAAACAAAAACACGAACAAAATAAGTGATTTATTTTTCTTTAATTACGGATTATTAATGACAGCAACATACATCTCTTGAAAAAAACATCAGCGATAAAGGCGCGAACGAATTCGCTAAATGGGCGGCGATGTTCCAAGTGTGAATTAAAAGCGTTTATGGGTTTGCCCGTGACACCACATGTCTGCACATGTGTAGATACCGAAATTAAGATAAGATATCACGCGTCACCTTTAAATAACATGTTAAATGACAATCAAGACCTTATTCATGCCAGGGACCTACACAAATAGGTCCATGTCCATGCTGTGTTTTATTACTCTTAAACGAATGCAGATGAACCTTATTTCTACTAATTACGTAATTTATATTTAAAAAAAACACGAACTATTATGTGGTTGTCAGATCGATAACAGAAACTCTTAAATCCTTAAATATATTTGATAAACCCGTTTCGCTTCCTAGTTTTGCGTAGGGACCTATACACACATATATAGGTCCATGTTTATTTCTTCAGTACCGTTTTGGAGGCGCGCGAGAGTATTCAGGGGCGGGTAATCCGGGAAGGTATCGATTTCTGGGATTGTCTATAAACTACACTCCTATAAAGTTTCGTTTTGATACGCATATAAATGAGGGACTAGATTAAGACACACAGTAAACAGTGATGTAATTATCCAAATCTCAAAATAATATTGCAACATGCACGAAGATCAACATCTTCTAAAGTTTCATGTTGATATGTCTGGCTTGCTAGCTCAGTTGGTAGAGCTCTTGACTACAAATTCAAACAATTGATTCTCGGCCTGGCCACATAGCTTGTTTTGGGATTGGTCATGAAATCCTTTCTATGGCCATTCTCCCCTTTGCATACTGGGAAATTTGTCATCTGCTAAAATGTCGTCTGCTGAAGTTCTTAGATCATCATTTTCTTCACTTTTTTTCAAAGACCACTATCAGAATAGCAAACAGTTTGGATCCTGATGAGACGCCACGTTCTGTGGCGTCTCATCTGGATCCAAACTGTTTGCAAAGGCCTTTTAAATCCGGTTCCAGAGCTCAAAGGGTTAAAATTTATCTTAAACTTTTACGAAGCAGAAAACTGAGAGAAAAGTTCAAGAAACAAAGTTCACCTTTAAAATGATTTAAGCAACAATATTTTGCCTATGTTCAAGGGGCAAATAACTCAGCAAATAATATAGCAACACACACAAAAAATGTCTCGCACTTCTACATAGCAAACACAACATATCTGTTAAGTTTCATGTTGATATGGGGAAACTGAGAGACATGTTTGCAACACAAAATACACATATGCAGCGTGTTAGACCAACCGACCTACCAACTGGCAGACCAATAGAGTAATTCCAGAAAACACTCACAAATATTTTTTGCTGGGGGTATCATTCACATTTAATATCAGCATTAATCTTTGTTCCAGGTATTCAGCGTGTAGAGTTGAAGAGTGAGAAAACAAAGTTCTGGCGCCATCAGAAGAACAATCCAGACACACATCTTGCAACCATCGAGGCTATCTACTACTTCATGCGGGAATTCCGCGAACATTTTGTGGACACTACGTACTCGGGGCAATATGACAATTTGCTGTTCTTTTTCAACTTCATGTACAAGAAAATCAGAAATATCTATGATGGCGGCGAACATCTTGTGGCATATAAAAGTAGAAAGGAAAAGGCATTGCAGATGAAAAATACAAAAACTGTCTCAGATTTATCTAAGTAAAATGTGTTAATTTTTTGTGTGAATGATTTTAAATAAAGTAACATGATGCTTTCAGGCTTTTATGTTTCTGATGACCAGTCTAACAAGTTGTAACATACCAGTTATTATCTGTTTTTTGTGTGTTTTCCACATAATTATGTGTAACCTACGAAAAAGAAATGAAACACTGTCTGGCAAAGAAAGCAATATAAAGCATCATAATTCACCATTCATTTATTTACATATACCAAATATGACAAAGCTCCAGTTTACAAACAATAAAATGGTGAAATGTCCTTTTCAGAACCAGTCTATGTTGCTCAGATGTCCTTTCAGAACCAGTCTATGGTGATCAAATGTCCTTTTCAAAACCAGTCTATGTTGCTGATATGGTCTATGCTTCATGATGATTGGGACAAAACTGAATTTGTTTGAAGTGATCCAAGTTTTGTACAGGGCCAGTATTCAGCAACCCATTCTTAGACTTAAGAATGAAGACTACTCTAAGTCTTAAAAAAATATCTCACAGTTTGCATATATATTATATATTATAAAGATATTGTTCTTTGGTAATTATTGGTGTTAATAGCCATGCTACTAGACTTTACTGTTTTAGCAACTACTGTTTTAAGAATATTAATTTTAGATTTAAGTCCAATAACCGGTTGCTGAATAAGGGCCATGGTACTTAGATAATAATCATATTGGCATCTGTGGAGTGTTCACAAGTTAATCTTAATAGCAAATGACATACAAACAGCCAAAATGAAGCATACCATTAAAATGTACGATAAAAGCACGTGACAAAAAAATTATAAATTAAGAAATCATGGTAACATTTTCATTACAACAGACACTGTTACTGAATCATTGACAGTTACCACAACTTAAAAGACATTACCATTTTGATCTCCTATAAAGGGCATAAGTTAATGTGTTAAAAAAACTTCCATTGATTTCAAGGGCACATATTTACATTCACTCTAAATTTACTGTAGAAAAATGAACGAGTTCATTTTGCATAACTCGTAAGCCGGCGATACCGCCTTTGAAGGCGGAGCTTCTAAAATCGGACCAATGGTTTCAAGACGCTGACACGTAGTTATACAGTGCCCAGTACTGTGACTGCACTACTTTTGTAAACATGGTAACAAACATGAATAAACATTACCCGTTTGTTTACTTTTGTTTCTTTGATGTTTCATTTAAAACAAAAGCAAAATTGAAGAAAAAATGCAGAGAATACTAGGCAAATGCCGAATAAAGCGAAATTTATTTTGCAAGGCTTATACAATCAGATTTTCGGGCCGAGCAATATAAACTTCGCTTTATTCGGCACCATCCTAGTATTTGATTTATCCCATCAATTTTCTTAGTCGTCAATTATTTCTTAAAAAATAAATGACCGAATTAGACTTCCCTATTTAATTTTCATCACTTAAATTGCTTATGACGTATCTCGTGTGATGTCATTTCGGTGACGAAACATTTTACGAAAACAATATCCGTCTCATTGCTGATCACTTTTTGAAAATTACATGTATTTGAATATTCGTCAAGGCTAGAAAAGTTTTGTTATGGAGAAATTGTTAACACTACTTTCTTTGTCCTTGCTGGACAAAGTTATGCTCTGTACAAGTCTCCAGTACAAATTCCCTAAACTTGAAATTTGACCTTCAATTGTGAACATGACCTTGGACCTAGGGACGTGGATCTTGCTTGTGCTACTCTGCTTCATCATGTTGATAACCACATATGAAATTCTATCCATGATGGACAAATGTATGCTACAGAAAAGTGTCAATTACAAATTTCCTACATTTGACCTTTGACCTTAAATTGTGACATTAACATTAGACCTAAGGACCCGGTTCTTGCGCACAAAGCTCCGTCCCCATGGTGCTGATCACTCATCGCAAGTAATTTGAAAATCCATCCATGCTGGACAAATATCATCTGCGGCCAGCCTTCCAGCTTAGGTGTTCCAAATGATTTGGCCGTTTTTAAACGGGCTTATAATAATAAGTGCAAATAAATAATTTGACTTCTGATCATTAAGTCTTATACATATTTGCAAACTGTTAATGGTAATCTTAGATGTCCCATGCAATTTTGAAGAACCAGTCATTGAAAACCTTTATTTTTCCCTGATAGTCCTTTTTACAATAACTTACTTTAAAACTGGTTGTCAGAAGTAAAATTGGTTGTCTAAACATTAAATGAGTGTTTTGTTGTTGTTTATGCTCCCGGTAGGGTGGCATATAGAATTAAACTGTCAGTCCGTATGTCCGAAAACTTAAATGTTGGCCATAAATTTTTGCAATATTGAAGATAGCAACTTGATATTTGGCATGCATGTGTATCTCATGGAGCTGCACAGTGGTGAAAGGTCAAGGTCATGCTTCAAGGTCAAAAGGAAAAAAAAACAATCCAAGGGAAGTAATAAGCTTTAAAACGGAGATAATTTCTAAACCTGCCAAATGATATATTGAAATTTTATTTCAAAGGGGTGCAATAGGGGGCATTGTGTTTCTGACAAACAGATCTGTTGTTTAAGTCAATCTTGTTTAAATGAGATTTTCTTAAAATATAAAAAAATATAACAGTTTATTCAACGGAAGAAAGCATGAAAGTTTTTACTACCAGGGTTAAATAACAGTTTGCACGTAGATTAAGTTAGTTTTTCAGTGTAGGAAAAATACAATATTTACCATTCCAGTTATTGGATGAACATCTGGCAACTAAATTAACAAACATCCTTTGTCCAATCTATTATTAGTTGTCTCAGAGACTAGATAACTGTTAATTTTTGAAGACTGAATTACAGTGTAAAACCATCCTCATCCAGTAGAAAAATGATTCAACAAACACATTGTACAGGTAATTAATTGTTCATTTACTACGACTATGAAATAGGACATAAAACAAGCCATACAACCATCCGGAAAAACACAAAACGGCAATTGAGATTATGATCAATGACCTTTTCTAATGCATTAAAACAGATCTATGTTATGCAAGTCTGTTTCAGTATCCATTTAATACATGTACATATTTTAACATAGATCTATTACACAAAGAGATTAACATTATTTAAAGTAAAAAGCAATGTCACCACTCAGTAAGTTCGGAAATAAAAAAAGTATAAATTTACAGTAACTAAAAAAACTATACACCATTTGATTGAATAAGTCACTAGGTAATAGTGATAATAAGTTAGTGTAAATAATAGTTTACTAAAATAATTATATCAAATAATACTAAGACACAAATGTATAGGCAGACTATTTCATGAGTTTAATGTTGAGAAGACATTTTAGATTTTTTTTAAATTCAATTGGCATTTCGTAAGTTCTAAGATAACAATGAACGCTGAAAGACTGAGCTTGTCATAAAATAAGTTTAAGGTCACGTTGAGATATAAGCACATTTTCAAGAAACTTATTTTGCAAATGAATAATGTTTCAAATTCAGGTAATTTATTGATGAGAAGACGTTGATATTGTTTTGTCTTTTTTAACAGTTGCTTAATACACATAATGTGACAATGGATGAATGAATAAAAACAACAAAATAATTTGAATACAATTTAAGTAAACCCATCCACAAATAACCTTGTTCCGCAGTCCTGATAGCCTCTATGGTCAGTTCCCTCCCCTGCTGAATGATACTGAAGGCAAAGAAACATGGGAGCTTACTGTGTTATAGCAGTCTTAAAAGCAATACAAGCTTTCAATTTGGGGAGGCGGTAAACTACAACGGGCGAGGCATGGTATGGTATTGCGCAAGGGGGGGTTAGAGGGTTATGGTTAGGGTTAGTGTTAGGGGTCGGGTTAGGGTTTGGGTTAGCCTAAACCCAACCCTAACCCGACCCCTAACCCTAACCCTTACCCTAACCCTTTTTTTGGGTTATCACCCCTATACCATGCCTCGCCCGTTGTAGTTTTCCGCCTCCCTTCAATTTGTGGTTATCTTATGACTGCGGCTATTGCCAAGGTCTAAAATCAATTTTGAAGAAAAATAGCAACTTTATAGTTGCAAACTTGTCCTTTCTTTAAGACCTGCATGTACCATTCCATAATTTCTGGCATCATTTCTGCGCTTCACATACAATCTTCTCAATATCTTCTTCAGTCAGGTCATTTGTCTTGTCCCGTGCATCATTTGTCTTTTCATGGACTGCCACTGGTCTTTTGCAGTTGATCAAGAACTCCTCTGGTTCTATGGTTACACCCTCACCTTCCTGATCGACAGGCTCATCATCTGGGTCTGTGTTATATGCTGCTGTTTCCATATCCACACCTTCACTTGCAGGACTGATCTCAGGAGCATTTTCTGAGTAATTAGCACATGTGTCAGCCGTACCATCTTGGGACGATGACTGCAAGAAAGATTGCTCATTGGATGAGTCTTCCTCATGGTGCTCCATTTTACATATCAATCTTGTTGCCATCTCATTAGTATTTAAAACAATATATTTTTTGGATCTAGAAACTTCTGCGAAAGAGTTTCTTCCAATGATGCCTTTGTTGTCATTTCTTTCGTGGGTTGACGCATCTGTCAAAGATGCATTAATGTCTTCAGCTTCCCCTTGTGCGCGTTTATTCCTGTCATCACTCGGAAGAGAAATCTGACCTACATTCTGATTCTGAATCTCTGTGTCTGATTCATCACACATCATTTTGCTTTCCAAATCCATCGACCCGCTGCTAAATTGTGTGTATTTCGTCTTTGTTCTTTTTGTTTCAGTCTCTTCTTTTATTTTCTTATAGAATCGTCGACCCCTTTTTTCCGGGGGCTTCATATGCTGCTTCATATGGAAGTTGAAATTGGACTTAAAGTTGAACGTCTTGCTGCAAACTTCACACGTGAACTGTACACCATCGTGCACCTTCATGTGAACACTGAGGTTTCCTTTTGTACTAAACACCTTCTGGCACTCCGGGCATTGAAACTTAATACCTGGAAATAAAAGGAAACTGTGCATTATAATACACATATACAATTGACTAATCTAAAATGTTTTTTACTAATAGTTCAGTAGGACACTTGAAACATTAAAAATGATAATTGCTCACAACACTTTGTTAAGAGTTATTTTTTTCATGCAAATAACAAAAAAAAATCTTCTTAAATAAAGGTATCTATTTTTTTGTTAAACTGTTGTTTTTTTTTCTTTCAGACTTGTCATTATTCGATCCATTTTCAGTCAAAGACACCCACCCCAATTATACCCACCCTAATAAAAACTAACATCTGCTAACTGACTCGTACTGATTAATTGTCATTTGCCCCATAAAACACATGCATTTACACAACCAAGTATGACTATAGGATACGATTCAATAGTGTAATTTATTAGACTGTATTATAATCCACAAGTATCCAGTTTATGTTGGCTAGCTATATGATCCGCATTTGAAGAAAACCGGGTTAAATGCATGTGCGTAAAGTTTTGTCTCATATTAGCCTGTGCAGTCCGCACAGGCTTATCAGGAACAACACTTTCTGCTTAAACTGGACTTTTTGTTTAGTTGTTCCTCTCTTCAACAAAAAATTCATAAAAGTGTAAAGTGTTGCGCCTGAAAAGCCTGTGCAGATGACACAAGCTAATCAGGAACAAAACTTTACTCGCCTGCATTAAGCCGAGTTGTCTCATAACGAGGCTTATATGCATGCAACATGCATGCAGCACAAGTCAGATTAACAGCTCTAAAGCATACCTTTATGGGAGAGCGAGTGATTGTGCAGTCCGTGTTTCTTCCTGAATGCCTTGCCACAGTCCGGACAGATGAACGGCTTCATTTCGCTGTGCACAACCATGTGCTTCTGCAGTTGATTCTTTGTCCTATGCAGAAAACACAAAAACACAGATATCAACAGCAGAAACTAGACAAACAAGAAGGGCTTTTTGCTAATATTGGGCTACATTTTAAATGGGCAGTATTTGCACATTAAGCCCAGGGCTATTTTTCCTTCTTAGCAATTGGCAGTTTTTCACAATTTTGAGAAGTTTGTGACTCAAATTTTCACAATTTTTAGAAGTTTGCGACCAGAATTCTTTCAATTAAAAAAAAGTTTGTTACTCATTTTTTACTATTTAAAAAAATAATTGTGAATTAGCTACTATTTTTTCACATGTTCAGGGGCAAGAGTCTGCTTCACAAAACGGCGAAAAAAGCCCTGAAGCCCCATATAAAAGGTAGCACTAAATTAGCGTTCAGCGTCTCACTTTTTTTACTAAAGCAGATCATTCACCGACAAGTTTTTGTTGTTACCTTTTCTGTATTATTCCCAGGTTGCTTGACATCCATTTAATTTACACTGAATTGATTGTGTAAACATGTTTAGGTTACTGAAATTCTGAAGTACTTTTCAACAACAGTATGTCTAACTATTAAACCAATGCATTTATAAATAGCAAATTAAACACCTTATATTTATTATTATACAACATTTACAAATATACCCGCATCAACATTTTTTTAAATCCAGAGATTTTATCTCACCTAAACAATTTCCCACATCCCTCCACAGTGCATGGTACATTCTTTTCACCGACATGCAAATATTCATGCATTTTCTGGTGTGCCTTGGAATAGAAGACTTTACAACATATCTCACATGGAAACTGCTTCTTGTCTTTAACACTGGTATGGTAACAATAAATATGCTGTTTTAAACGGGATTCGTTCAGAAACCTCTCCCCACAAAAATGACATTGAAAGCGATATTCTTTAAAATGCACCGACATGATATGTTTTCCTCTAGAGCAAGAACCTCTATATTCTTTTGGACAGTACAAACACTTATACATCTTCCTGTCTTTGTGCTCAGTAAGGATATGAGTTTTCAATTCTGTTTTCGTACTAAAAAGGCTGTTACAGTAGTTGCAAGTTGGTTCTGCCATGCCCCTTTTGCTGAAAATCTTTGTTCTTTTGTTTTTTTGTTGTTTTTTAATGTCATTTTCCATTTCATCATCAAGAGAATCAGTGTCACTAGTAAGTACTTCATTCAATTCATCTATATCATCATCAGAAAAATCATCTTCAGTTTTAAGATTTCCCATATCATCCTTTTTAGTATTTTCAGCAGCTTTCTTTGATTCTTTATTATTTTTATCTTTGTTGTCACTTGTCTTATCTTGAGAATTGTCATCAACAGCAGTACAAGACTTATTAGTTTTGTTTGCCGGGCACACAACTGCATTTTCATCCTTTCCAAGATTTATCTTTCTTTTCCTTGAACGCCCAGTTTCAGAATGCTCCCCAAAAACATTTTTCTCCCTTGACCTTGCAGGGACTTGATTTTTCTTCCTCATTGTCAAATCATTTGGTTTAAGACTGAAATATTAAAAAACAATTAGACACCAACACAAACCAGATTTTGTCACAATAGTGTAGACGAAAACTTCAAACTCTACATGTCATATCATGCATGATGTTTCAGAATGTCTTAGTTGAAATAGGTGCATTATTTTTGTAATTCTTTAAGAAGGATGATAAAATAAATTGCACATGCATATATAAGAACAATGTCTGCAAGTTTGAATGTTGTACATTATTAAATGTAGGAGAACACCTTAGGACAAGTTTGTATCTACTGACGGACAGACAGACATACAGAGAGAATAAACAGAAAGACAAATGTCCATGTTGATCCCAGTATACCGCCTTTACTTTGTTACAGGGGTATAATAATCTGCAATGGTGTATATTGTTAATCATGATTTTATAGAAAGTCTAAGTTGAAAAAAGGGCCATAACTTTTGCAATTGTTTACAAAGGACATTTGAAATTGTACAATTTAATATGACAAGGAACAATGCCAGTTTGAATGTGGTATGTTGAAAAGTGTAGCAGAACGTCTGAATTCAATTTTGTGTACATGGACAGATGTCTTTAACAATTCCAGAATAACCCCCTATACTTTGTAATATAATAAAAGCTAAATAAATATAATCAGTAGAAAACTGGTCCACAAAGCAAACCAATAGTTGTAATCCAGGTTCCAACAACTTTGAAAAAACCTCATCTAAGCCCAGGGCTAAGCCGAGAGGGCGACGTGGGAGAAAACTTCTCCCTGGTCAAATTAACTTCTCCTTCTAATTACATGTACATGAAGGAGAAGTGACTTCTTCTCCTTTTGAGATTTACTTTCATCAAGAAAATGACAGATACTATAGTAATTAAATTCAGTTAAATACAATAATAATTCTACATTAACACTTACGTTTGCTTGTTTATATTTGTTAATGTTTTCAGCCAAAACTGCCAAATGTGTTTTGTTTCTAATTAATGATGTTGGGCGTGGTGTAATGAGGGGAATCAAATAAGTGAAGAGTTGATTGAACGCTTAACAGAAACCACTTCTCCTGTAGGTTGCCCCACTTCTTTTTAATTTCAGGTGAGGGAGAAGTCACTTCTCTCTCAAATTTGAACGTAGGATGAGCCCTGAAGCCATACATGTATGTAGAATGTCATTTTAAAAAGATTTTAAATAGTTCAGCTTGTTTATGTACCATACTACTAGTAGGATTTTATGTATAATTTAGTGCATTCCAGAGTTAGTATTTTTTAACACAATTCTTTCTTTTAAGTTACTATTTTATAAAGTGTTCTAAGATGATAATTCATTGTGCACAACATGACATTATGTCAGTTTTTTTTGGCTGATTTAATATTTTATGTAAGTTTTATCTATCTATCTATCTATACTGTCTAACTCCCCTTGCGGGTATTATCATTAATAATTCAAGATGTATAAATATACCAAGCAATTACCTTTTTCCCTATTTAAAGTTAATTGACAGCAGTATTTTTTTTCATTCAAAATCGGGTCCGGTAACCGGACCCATTCCCAATAGAAAAAAGTATATATTTTTCCCAAATGGGAGCTAAAAATTCCCAATGGAAGGTTTAAAAAAAAAAAAAAAAAAAAAATTTAGATCTCAATATTTTGTTCATATCCCATCCATATAAGATCAACCTTAGTAAATATAATACTGGACACACTAGTATCCTCAGTTTTTAAGCATTTGTTGGC
The DNA here is from genome assembly GCA_007657795.1 of Dreissena rostriformis. NCBI lineage: Eukaryota > Metazoa > Mollusca > Bivalvia > Myida > Dreissenidae > Dreissena > Dreissena rostriformis. The sequence goes on from VMBQ01004049.1 coordinate 61,857, forward strand.
AAAACAACAACAACACTAATTTCCCAATTTTAGTGAAAACACCGCTAATTTTTCCCAATCCAAAGGGACCCGGCCCCATTTCCAAAATGGTGAAAAAAAACACTGGACAGTGAAATTCCTAATTTAACAGATATCAATCGTTCATATTCCCAAAATGGTTATCAAAAGCTCTGTGTGTAACACGAGTTTATTCGCATGCTAAACAATACGCTTCACATAGTTGAAAGCAAAAGATGGCCATTTATGGGGCATTATATATATGTTTGCTATCATCTAACAATTTTCACCAATCACTCAAACTCAAAGTTTGAAGATTAGACCAAAAGAGTTTAACTGCTACCACAATCATAACCAATAAAAATCACGGAAACTACTTGCGAACACAGTATGCCTTAACCTTCCCATTATGACTTACCAATATAACGCTTATTTTTATAATTTGTTTAAACGAATTTTAAAGAGAAAACTAAAAAATATCCTAGCCCAAAATCATGGCTATTTTTTCTCAACGGGAAGTAACTTGAGAATTACCGGTAGTATTTGGGTTACAATCCACTTTAAATTGGTCGCAATTTAAAACTGCAAAAACGTAAGAAACGGTCACAGTCCGAACTAAATGTGGTGAAAACGTCCATAGATGTTTTAAGTGTATTTGTTCTTTGGTATTTAATGAAAAAATATTTATTATGGCAGCGTTTTTATTTTATTACAGTCTGAAGCTTTAACTTATGCCAATTAGCACCTGTTTTACAATATTATATCACAGTGATTTTGTTAGTAATTTTGCCAAACATCTACATCTACATCGGTACGTTGACCAATCCAAGCTGGTCATACAACCAGCTGGGAGTGAAACCCCTTGTTATAAATGCAGCGTCGCTAGCTCCCTCTTGAAGGATACCAAAGAGGGGGCCTCAGCTACTGTAGCTGGTAGTCTGTTCCACATTTGGATGGTTCTGGGGAAGAAACTGAACTTAAAGACATCTGATGATATTGAGTAGTGGTTGTAGGTCATGCTATTCATGTTCAGACGTGTTCGCGCTGGTGCTTCTGATAGGTAGGCATCACTTGGTATGTCGACAAGTTCATGTATGATCTTGTACATAATGAATAGCTGGAGTTTTGTGCGTCTGTCCTCAAGAAACTCCCATTGAAGTAGATGCAACATTTCGGTAACGCTGCTGGTATTGCGGTAACGGTTGGTGGTAAAACGTGCTGCTCTTCTTTGGACCATTTCAATTTTCTTTACTTGTTCTTTTGTGTGAGGGTTCCAGATTGATGCGCAGTATTCTAAGTGGGGTAGGACTAGTGTCATATAGGCATTGACTTTTGTAGCTTGAAAACTGTGCCGAACATTTCTGCGTAGGAAGCCCAGCATGTTGTTAGCTTTCTTGGTGGTTCGGTAAATATGGGTGTTCCAAGACAGCGTATAGTGAATGTCCACGCCAAGGCATTATGTTATTTGTCCACAGTCAGGGTTGTTCCTTTCAATAGGTATGTATGTTCTATCGGACGGCGCTTCCGGGTGACTCTAAGTACACTGCATTTCTGAGGGTGGAACTCCATACCCCATGTTTGTTCCCATTCAGAAAGGGTTTGTAAGTCGTTCTGCAGGATGTCACAGTCCTCTTTGGCTCTAATTTGGCGATAGAAAATGTAGTCATCAGCGAACAGCCTTGTAGATGACTTCAGTCCGTCTGGTAGGTCGTTGATAAAAAGATGAGAAATAGCAGCGGCCCTAGGACAGTAAACTACATACGTCTTGTGCCATTATTATGTATACTGCCACTAGTGAATGACGAACTAAGAACAGAATATAATTCTGCAACAAAATCTGCGATACTGTCACGGAAGGCCTTCAGCAATGTTACTCGACCAATCATAGTCGGTATTTTAGTCCAATCAGCCAAATAACTGTACCGGTAGTTCATTACGCATCCTTAATCTTTTTTACTTTCAACTTTTGCATTTTCGTGCACACCATGTTTTTTTTGTTTTCCTCAACCCACCCCATTCTTCTTTAACATGGAACCTATTTGGACGACATATGCAGTGACCGCTAGAGGATAAAACGCGACCTATCCGCTTACTGCTGTCATTGTGTACGAAAAACAGTCAATATGCATCGTAAAATGTGTAGGTTTAACAAAATGATTCTTTAAAAAATAACTCTTTGATGTTAAAAAAATGGATGCATGGTAAATGGACAATGTCGCAATACAAAATATTTTATATTAAAAATTTAGGGTGCGGCAAATCGGACGAATATCAACACTGTTCCCTAATTGCCACTCGTGATTTCGCATTGTCGACCTTAAGATTTCATGGGTGATTATGCCGCAAACGATGGGTATGAGGCTATCACGATGCGAGAAGACGAGATCTCGATGTGAGATCGCGATAGTTATCATCATCAGCGAGAGGTTGAAATGCATGCCTACCTTGCCCCATAATACCCTTATCAGCTTGAGTTTGAGATGTATGTAATCCCATCCTGCGCATAAAACATTAATCCGTGCCATGCACAGTTTGAGATGAATGTCCTCATATCACGCGCCTAATACATGTTCCCTTGTCCGCATCATCAGCAGTAGGCTGAGATGAATGTTAACCCACCCTGCGCCTTATAACCTAATCCCAACCATGAGCAGGAGGTTGAGATGCATGTCCTCACACCCTGCACTAATACCCTTATCTGCACCATAAACAGTAGGTTGAGGAGCATGTCCTCCCACCCTGTGCCTAATACACTTATCCGCACAACCAGCAGGAGGTTGAGTTGCATGTCATCCCACCATACGTTTAATAGCCTTATCTGCGTCATTAGCAGGAGGCTGAGATGCATGTCCTCCCATCATTTGCCTGATATTTTTATCCGTGCTATCAACAGGAGGTTGAGAAGCATGTACTACACCATATCCCTAATACCCTTATCCCCGCCATCAGCATGAGGTGTCCTCCCGCCCTGTGCCTAATACCCTTATACCCGCTATCAGCAGAAGGTTGAGATGCATGTCCTTCCACCTAAGCCTAATACCATGATCTCCATAATCAACATGAGAATTAGATGAACGCCCTCCCACCTTGCGCATAATACCATTATTCCCACAATCAGCAGGAGGTTGAGATGCATGCCCTCACACCCTGCGCCTAATACTCTTATCCACAACATCAGCAGGAGGTTGAGATTCATGTCCACCCACTCTCCGCCTAATACCGTTATCCCCACCACCAGGAACAGGTTGAAATGCAGTTCCTCTTTTAATGCGCACAATACCACATACCCACCTTCAGCAGCAGGTTGAGACGCATGTCCTCATACCATGCGCCTTAAACCCTTATCGTCACCATCAGCAAGAGATTGAAAAGCATGTCCTCCCATCTTTCGCCAAATACAATTATCCCCGCTATCAGCAGGAGGTTAAAATACGTGTCCTCACACCCTGTGCCTAAAACACTTATCTCAGCAATTAGCAGGAGGTTGAGATGCATATCCTCTCAGCCTTCGCGTAACACCCATATCTCCACAATCATCAGTATATTGAGATGTAGGTCCGCCTTCTCAAAGCCTAATACCCTTATTCGCACCATCAGCGGGAGGTTAAGATGCATTTCCTCGCTTACTGCCCCTAATACCCTAATCCCTACCATAAGCATGATGTTGAGATGCATGTCCTCCCACCCTGTCCCGAAAACCCTTATCCCCACCATCAGCATGATGTTGAGATGCATGTCCTCCCATCCTGCTCCTAATACCCTTATCCCCGCCACCAGCAGGAGATTGAGAAGCATGTCCTCCAACCCTGTCCCTAATACCCTTATCCCCGCCAGGTTGAAATGCATTTCCTCCCACCCTGCCCCTAATACCCTCATCCCCACCATCATCAGGAGGGTGACATGCATGTCCTCACAACCTGTGCCTAATAACCTTATCCCCGCCATCAGCACAAGGGTGAAATGCATGTCCTCCCACCCTGTGCCTAATAACCTTATCCCCGCCATCAGCAGGAGGGTGAAATGCATGTCCTCCCACCCTGCGCCTTATACCCTTATCCCGACCATCAGCAGGAGGTTGAGATGCCTGTCCCCCACCCTGCATCTAATACCCTTATCCCGACCATCAGCATACCGATTAGACAACTGACACAAGACGGAACGATCTTTTCCACAGCTTTTTGAAAAGCTGTCCAACCTTTGCCTCGTTGCCATATATATCTTTTGTGACGTCAATAGGATTCCCTATCAGAATGAAAACAAGCTAATTTGACAGGTATTCGGATAAGCCGAAAATACTCACCTTGAATTTCTTGTACCGCTGCCAAGCAGTTTATGGGAGAGAACAACGGTTGCCTAGGTAACGCATGCTAAATGCACGATCCCGATTGGTTTACTCATGGCAGATATAACACTGAAGCTGATATGGTACAGGTTGGGCGAAGCTTACACAAAGATGGCGGAGGCCGGTGCAAACATGAGCTGGTTTAGTTGGGAAGAGCATTTCTTGGATTATTTGTTGGTTTTCTGGATTTCGAGCGGATTGCTAGTCGTCGGGGTTGTTAACTCGCTGACCACATTTTTCGGACCCTTGCAACTCCGGAGTTCGTGGAACAAATCCAAGGATGGAGGGACCAGCTCCCCTGTAACCCCCCAGGGGCCGGCGGGGCCGGAGTCCACCTCATGGCTCAACTCGGCACTCAATTGGCTCTACCTGCACCATGACCAGTTTCCAGAGTTTGTTGACGCTTGGATCCAGGCACTTAATGAGCAGGCTAACAAATTAGGGGTAAGGTTATCCAAAAATAAAATTATCAACAAAACTGAAAATTTCCCAAAGTAAGCTTGAAATTTGGGGAAAATTGCATCATTTTAAGACATTCTCTTAGGAGAAGGGGCTTTTCTCTTGTGGGAAGGGGCCTATATAAGGCCCTTGCTAAAGAAGGAAACAATTAATCTTGACATGGCATAAAAATAAACTCTGGCTTCTATAACTTGCAATGTAAATGTCGTTTTTATATTCTTTGACTTTATGACATAATTAAGTCTTGTTCTGTAGTGAAACACCTTTTTTTTATAGATTTTTCTTATATTACATTTATAAAAATTAATTAATTATGGGCTAGCAAAGTATAATGCTTTGATTTAAAACGTATATATTCATTATGTGAGCTATGTGGTCAGTTCCATTTGATTCTGTCTAACATGAATATATTCTTGGTTTGGCAATAGAACAATAAAAACCCATTGATACAAAATGATAACCATAAATGGACATCTCATTTGGTTTTCAACTTTTGATGTTGTAGTTATATAGCAAGGATACATTTGGAACCTTCTAAGTTATGGTGCTGATGCATTTCTGGTCCAAATACACATCAAGCATTTCCCATTAACAATAACATAATTAGCTCCCCCTATTTCTGTTTGTGTAAGACCGTTTGTCCAAGGATTTGAAGTCAATTGATTGGATTATGCAAACATGACTGTGTTTTTATTTACCCGATGATTGGCCAGCAGAATTCTTGATTGACCAATCGCTACTGATTAATTGATCGGGGTTGATCATTTGTCCTTTCATTCACAAACAAAAAACAACAATAATTGATGATTAAACAAATTATTGAAATCAACTCAGACCTGACCTTCCAATTTTTTTTATATATAATTATTCAATTACATGGTTATTCCTTCTGACATTATTGAAAGGACTCGGGCCCATTCAAGACAGATGAAAGTTTTTATTTGTCTGAAGGATAAAGCAACACTTGAAAAAGGCGACAATTTGTATGAAAATGCTTGACATGTCTAGAATTCCAGATTTGGTATTTTAACCATAAAGAATGTTTCTTATGTTGTAATTTATACTTCAAAAGTTTTATATTGAAAAGTTATACTGTGGCACAATCATATATTGTGATTTCTCCTCTCTTCAGCTGATTTCCTCCCTTTGAATGTCAAACAAATTTTACGAATAGTTATAAACTGCTGGCGTTATTAACAAATGAAGAGTTTAGATAAGCATTGTAATTAAGGTAGTGCATTTTCCTCCCTTGAGGTGGTTTTTAAATCACACCCCTGCGCATACAAAGTGTGATGCATCAAAATAGTAAAGCAGTTTTATTTTTGCTATTTGAAATTGAATCCACACAAATATAATTCCTCTCTACCTTTACAAATGATATTGGCGTAAACCTATTACCTACAAGCATACATCCAAAATGCATTCAGTAAAATTGTATTTTGTGTTACAATAATTAAATTAATAAAAAAGTAACTCAAACACAGTTTCCTTTTTTCAATTATTGTACAGAAATTAATGTTTGCTTTTTAAAGTAACATCTGTTACTAACGTAGCATCATTCTGTTCTTGTCTGGTTTACTCATTGAGCAATAAATTATAATTATCGTAAACAGCCAGCATTTCCAAACATAAATAATAATATTATAAACACTCAATACTGAAGGATGAATTTGCTGTTCCCTGTGTAAATAGTTTGCCTGATTCATATGAGCCAGACAGAGATACAGGGCATCAGCTGTCAGTGTTTCCATAGAAACATGTAGTATTTCTTGTGTTTTCTAGGTGGTTAGGAAATGTTATGGCATTGAGAATGGAATTACAGTGTATTGCAAGATTGTGAGATCTGGCATTTATTCGTTATTGCATTTGAGCCTGTCTTTGTGAATAGGGGGTTTAATCCATGTGCGTCAAGTGACATCCCAGATTAGCCTGTGCAGGCTATAATCTGGGACAACACTTTACGCACATGAATTAAACCCCCTTTTCACAGAGTGCATCCCATTTTCTTTTGTAATGCCATTTGAAGCAACTAATTCAAACAAGTTTTGTGTACAGCATTATCAAGTCTGAGTTTAATGAGGGTTAGTGCATTAATTTTGGTCAAATGAAATTCAATTATTTCTCGTGTTGTGCAATCAATACCACTGTGAATGGGCTTCTTAGATTCAATTAACACTTAAAAGTCAATTTAATTCTACTTATTATGTAGAGATTATATTTTTTTGGGGGGGGATGATTTTATAGCCATTTTTGGGTTATTTTTTTCCCAATAGCAAAAAAAGTATAGAATAGCCAAAATCCAGTCCAAAAATTCCCAATGCTGCAATGGATTGTTCTACTTTTTGATGTTTAGTAATAGATATGATTAGTCTAAAATAAAGAGTTTTGAAGTTGTAATATCCATTTACTGATCTGTTTAACTGGAATTTACAGTTTTATGGCAGTTTTATCACCAATTGTTGAAAATTTACAATGAAAATTGTTTCACCAATCTAGAGTGAATTGACGCTTATATTCTCTGGTGTAGGTCATATTACGAAAATGACAAGAAAAAGCCCTGAGATTAATTGTAATTATGACTCTCTTAACCCTTTGAGTGCTGGAACCCGATTTTGAAGGTTTTTGCAAACAGTTTGGATCCAGATGAGACGCCACAAAACGTGGCGTCTCATCAGGATCCAAACTGTTTGCTATTCTGATAGTATTCTTTGAAAAAAATTGAAGAAAATGCTAATTTTAGAAATTCAGCAGACAACATTTAAGCAGACGACAAATTACCCAGCATGCAAAGGGTTATGGGAGGTAAATTCCATTTCTCAATTCAAACCTGGTGCTGTTAGGCATATTCACTGTACAGCTTCTTCCAAATAGCCTCTTGTTATATATTTTCAAATTTTTCCTTCACCGNAGAAGAGGCTGTCAAGTTGGAAGTTTGCCAATAGAATGTATTTATATTGAACTTACTTAAAATAGGACCCGATTTCAAATTCAACGATTCCACCCTGAGTAAATTTTATAATTTATAAAAATCGTTAGAGAATTGGTTCCGTTCGAGAATTGGTACCTTGAGGCTTTGCTATGCCAAAGATGTTTTTACTGGATTGAACATTGATTTATGTGGTTTTTGGAGGCTTGAGTTTGCATCCACTGAAACCATCTATTAAAATATTTTGTTCATGAGTATAATTATTGTTTCTAGATCATATGAGGGAATATACAGAGTTTTAATACATGATTATATTTAGGTGTTTATTGTGTCAATATGCTCCTTTAAGAAAATACTTTATTTGTATCCTAGAAACAGTTTGGAGGATAGCTTTGCTCCCACAGCTCTCAGAATGCGGTATATCCAATAATTTTATAAATATTAACTTGTACTGAAAACACCTCTATTGAGGTTCATTGATATTTGCTTGCCACTTTTCAACAAGCTGCCAATAGGTGTGTTGTGGGTTTTCCAATAAACCTTTTCCTAATGAAGGTCAATCATTATTATGCTAATAGGGTCGCCATTCAAAGCTTACCTGTTGTATGCATAATTGATAAAATGCCCATTTGGTTGTTGTTGTATACCTGAGTGATGATACGGATCTGTGGCTAGGTTAATAGAAAGCATAACCTTGTCTGGGTTCCAGATGGTGATCAGGGGTTTCACCAAGGCCATTATGGGCTGTTGCTGCCGACTTGGCTTCTTAACCCTATACCACTTAAATATGCATTTTGACCGTTTGTACTCCCTTAGAAAATCACATTAAATTTGAGACCTTTCTTACTAGATTTGAGATTTAAAGGCTTCATTTTCAACTCTTAGGTACTGATGAGCAGCAAACAGCATAAAACCTGAACAGCCTGCGAGTTACTCGCAGGCTGTTCTGGTTTTATGCTGGTTGCAAAAGCCGTTTTCACTTTTACTTTTGAGCAGGAAGAGTTTATCCAGGGTGGTATAGCTTCATTCCTTTATTCTGAGAAAAACCTTAACTAACCTGCCGACATGTCATAAGCGTCAAGTAAAGCGGTAAAGGAAGACTCTTAATTAGGCATATCTCCGCATGAGAGGTTGGCTTGTTTTTAATGAGGATCATTTAATTTAACCTCTGAGCAGAGATCGAGCTAAATTATGCAAGAAGTTCAATGCATTTTATTTCCACAGCTAACCAATTATTTGCCTACATCCCTATATTAATTTATTCCTGGGGCAAATTGATTTCGCAAATACTAAATTACTTGATACCTAAAATAATTTGCCTACTATACAAACAATTTGATTTAGAAAAAAAACAACAGATGTTTGCAGAAGAAAAACAAGAAAAATGAATCGTGTTGTCCTTAGACAGCTCTTGTAAATAATTTTATTTCTTTGAAAAAGTTGCTTTTCATGTTTAACAAAATAATCACTTCATTCACAATTCCTTTGAAAGTATTTATTTCGGGACCAATAAATGATGTTAATCACATGTTTATTGTGTATTGTTTGGTATGCAATACAGTCAAACAAATAATATACAAACAGTTTAAACAGTTCAAAGAATACCCCAAATTACACAATTAAGGTCCTCAAATGCATTTCGTTTTTATAGTCCGGGTGGGACAACCATCCAAACCCATCCAAATGGGCCCTTCACAAATGTCTAGGGGTAAACCATGTACAGGTAATTGAGTGAGGAAGAACAACAACTTGAACAGTACATGTATGATACCGGGTGAGGTATAGGTACATTGACATGAATAGCCCTGTATAAATTGCCTATAATGCTGGTATAGATCAATAGCAGTTATTGGACCCAAGTGGTGGAATGCTCTTCCAAACGAATTAAAATGCACCCATAACCAATTTCAGTTTAAAACTAAACTTAGAACGCATTAGTTTTGCGTTTTCTATGACAAATAAGCTTTTTTAGTTATTATATAGAACTGTGACCAGCGCAATTGAATATTGTCAAATAATTTTTGCTCTATATAAGTGTACTTGTGTATGTTTTTGTATTTGTTAGAAGTCAATGGTGTTAAGGTGAACATGCATCCTATGGATTGTTAACAATAACTTTAAGTTTTATACTATCTGTCATTCATTTACATTTACATCATGCATTTTTAGCTCACCTGAGCACAAAGTGCTCATGGTGAGCTTTTGTGATCACCTTTTGTGCATCGTGCGGCGTCAACATTTACCTTGTGAACACTCTAGAGGCCACATATATTGTCCAATCTCCATGAAACTTGGTAAGAATATGTGTCCCAATAATATCTTGGACGAGTTCGAAATGGTTCCGTTTGGTTGAAAAACATGGCCGCCTGGGGGCGTGGCAGTTTTCCTTATATGGCTTTAGTAAAACCTTGTGAACACTCTACTGAGGCCACATTTATTGTCCAATTTTCATGAAACTTGGTCAGAACATGTGTCCCAATAATATCTTAAGCGAGTTCGAAAATGGTTCCGGTTGGTTGAAAAACATGGCTGCCAGGGGGCATGGCAGTTTTCCTTGTATGGCTATAGTAAAACCATGTGGACACTCTAGAGGCCACATTTATTGTCCAATCTTCATGAAACTTGGTCAGAACATATGTCCTAATGATATCTTGGACGAGTTCGAAAATAGTTCCGGTTGGTTGAAAAACATGGCTGCCAGGGGGCGTGGCAGTTTTCCTTATATAGCTATAGGAAAACCATGTGAACACTCTAGAGGCTACATTTATTGTCCAATCTTCATTAAACTTGGTCAGAACATTTGTCCCAATGAAATCTTGGCTGAGTTTCAAAATGGTTCCGGTCCGTTGAAAAACATGGCCGCCAGGGGGCGGGGCAGTTTTCCTTATATGGCTATAGTAAAACCTTGTTAACACTCTAGAAGTCATATTTTTAATCCAATCTTCATGAAACTTTTTCATAACATTTTTTCTAAATATATCTTGGCTGAGTTTGAAAATGGTTCCGGTCCGTAAAAAAACATGAGCGGGCAGTTTTCCTTATACAGTACAGGCAACGTGTACTTGGACAAAAACGCGTGTCCGCGGTGTTCAATTTTCCGGATGGTTGACATTTCGCGGGGGGCGGACACGCTACTGACTGCGGTGTTCGGCGAACACCCGAAATCGCCGAGATTGCACACTATCATTAACGGGAACACCCGTGATCACCGCGATGCTGCGCAGCCACCGTAAACACCTATCTGCGAGGGTCATTCACGCGTTTTAAATGTACATGTACATGTACAAAATAAAATCATATACTTCATGTACATGTAGATATTATGTGCACATTTATGCGTACTTAAACTCGGGCAGTAAAGTCGGAAACTAAAACTAAGCGTTTAGATGATCAATATGATTAACTTTTATGGTGTTAATCAATGCAATTGCCCTTTTTGTTTTCACAAAATTGGGTTTCATTTCTCCCGATTTCCAGAAAATGACTTGTACATGTTGCATGAAATCTAAATATAGCGTGTTACAGCGTGTTTGATTTTTATTTTATTCAGATGAAATGTCAATTCCAAATCATTCGCGAGCTACCCCGGTACTTGAGAAGAAATTCACTACGAAACTTTAAATCGAAATTAAAAGATCCCAATGTTGTCTGCGCTACGAAGATTTTGTGTAAAAAATAAATACACCCACGCCAATTTTCGCGCGCTTTTTATGGTTCAGAACAAAGAAAATGAAAATATCATGGGCATATATACATGTATTTATTTGTGGCTACAATTTGTAACAGAACATGAACTCTACACAACGCGCGCACTAGGCGTCAGGTGATTTACGAATGTTGGAATACACCTGTTCTGATTGGGCGCTTATTTCATCAAATCTTTAAATAGAAACATATGCCGAAATTCATTTGATAGTTTAGAGATATGGCGAACGTTTGTGATTTTTGCATTTCTATCACACTTTTATCGTCAACATTGACCAGAATTTGCATGAAATCGGAAATCTCGGGATTATCGGNGTTCCGGTTGGTTGAAAAACATGGCTGCCAGGGGGCGTGGCAGTTTTCCTTATATATCTATAGTAAAACCATGTGAACACTCTAGAGGCCACATTTATTGTCCAATCTTCATTAAACTTGGTCAGAACATTTGTCCCAATGAAATCTTGGCTGAGTTTCAAAATGGTTCCGGTCCGTTGAAAAACATGGCCGCCAGGGGGCGGGGCAGTTTTCCTAATATGGCTATAGTAAAACCTTGTTAACACTCCAGAAGTCATATTTTTAATCCAATCTTCATGATACTTTTTCATACTTTTAATCCAATCATCATGAAACTTTTTCATAACATTTTTTCTAAATATATCTTGGCTGAGTTTGAAAATGGTTCCGGTCCGTAAAAAAACATGAGCGGGCAGTTTTCCTTATATGGCAATAGTAGCTACATGTATAGTAAAACCATTTTAACACTGTAGAAGTCACAATTTTAGTCCAATCTCCATGAAACTTAGTAGGAACATTTGTTCTAAGGATATCTTGGCTAAGTTCGAAAATTGTTGCGGTCCGATGAAAAACATGGTAACCAGGGGGCGGGGCAGTTTTCCTTATATGGATATAGTAGCTATAGTAAAACATTGTTAACACTGTAGAAGTCACATTTTTAGTCCAATCTTCATGAAACTTGGGAGGAACATTTGTTCTAAGGATATCTTGGCTGAGTTTGAAAATAGTTGCGGTCCGTTGAAAAACATGGCCACCAGAGGGTGGGGCAGTTTTCCTTATATGGCTTTGGTAAATCCTTGCTAACACTAAAGTTTAACATAAATACTACTCAATGGAATGCATGGATTTTATTTACCTCTTTTATATCAACCAAGTTGAATTGTTAAAAAACTCTATTGTATAGTAACAAAATAACATGTAAACTAACAATACATTTTGTAATGTATGGAGGTGAATAAACGCTTAAAAAACAAATTAAAAAAAACTACTCATGTGAGCGACCAGGACCACCATGGCTCTCTTGTTTAATTTCCATACTTGACCAGAGTTAAATGGGTGAAGGAATATTCCAAAAGAAATGCTGTTATGGGTATTGGTCAACATGGGAAACACGTTCAGTGACTACTAGGAGTATCAACAATAGAAACAATTAAAGAACATTATTAATGCTAATCGAAACAATCAAAACAATCAAAAAGCATTATTAATGCTAATTCAAACAATCCAAGAGCTTTAGTAATGCTAATCTAAAAGATCAAAGAGCAGGATTAAAGCTAATATAATTCACATGTGTCCAGTTATGAGGAGATAGATATGTGCATATGCATATACATGTACTTGTTAGCCTGTAACGCCAAAAAGAAATTGTCATTTGTTTCTATTAAAATTGCCAACAAAATTAGACTTTTTTCATGTTAAACTTTTTTATGATTCCTTCCATCCTAAGGTAAGAAAATACAATAAAATGCAGAAACTCTTTCATAGGCCTACCTACATTTAACATTCTTTTTTAGTCATTTTTTGTTAATTTAAAGTTAAATTTCAAAGCGGATCGATTTAAGCCAAAATTATTGCAAACTGAATAATTTAAAAAGTGTATTTTATTGAATTTAGCAAAATTGATTGAAAACTCAACCTGGAATACCAGGATGAGCAACAGAAATTAGGATTGGTCGGGTTAGTGGAAACACATTTTTATGCCCTTGAAGGTGGGCATATAGTGATTGCACTGTCCGTCTGTCCATCTGTCTGAAATTCCGTCACACTTTGCGTTTAGGTTTTGCGTTTAGGTTTGAAAAATGTGATTTTTTTTGCAATATTGATCATAGCAACTTGATATTTGGCATGCATGTGTATCTCGTGGAGCTGCACATTTTGAGTGGTGAAAGGTCAAGGTCATCCTTCAAGGTCAAAGGTCAAAAAAATAATATAAAAAGCGGCGCAGTAGGGGGCATTGTGTTTCTGACAAACACATCTCTTGTTTATTTTACACCTAATCAAAGTAAATATGTAGGTGCCAGGTTCCTGTGTTTAAAAACGATCCCCAGATCAGTGGATTTTGTATGTTCTTCATTATTGTCAAACATTGTTGGATTCTTGAGATTCCTTGAATTACAGGTATTTTATTTCAGTGAGAAAACATCTGCTGTTACTCTTTCTGAATCTATCTCTGCTCTGAACTGACTGTATTTGGTGCAGTATCATAAGAAAGTGTGTTCAGTAATTAGTACCAGTATAAAACATTATTTTCTAACAAGATTATTACCTTTCCTGCAAAAAAAACAACCTATTTGATCACATGCGTGTGCGTCAAAATCTTTTGGATGATCAAAGCCTTGTTGGTTAAGTGCAATTGTGTTTCCTAATTATGGAGCATTGCTAAAAGATTTTAAGTGCAATTGTGTTTCCTAATTATTGAGCACTGCTAAAAGATTTTATGGTTTAGTACTGAAAAAAAAAATACTAATTTATAAGTAAACAATGTGAGTACACTGTGAGCAGAATGATGACATGATAAAGGTACATTATTGTCTGTAAATTTCTGATGTTACCTGGCATGTTAACCCTTTGCATGCTGGGAAATTTGTCGTCTGCTAAAATTTCGTCGTCTGAATTTCTAAAATTAGCATTTTCTTCGATTTCTTTTCAACGAATACTATCAGAATAGCAAACAGTTTGGATCCTGATGAGACGCCACGTTCTGTGGCGTCTCATCTGGATCCAAACTGTTTGCAAAGGCCTCCAGCGCTCAAAGGGTTAATATCATGATCATGATTCTTCACAATTTTAAACCTGTCAATATAGATGTGGGAAATCTCAGGAACAATTCTTAAGCTTCCCTGCATTGTAGAACAAGTAATATGGCAAGATTTTAAATTAATATAATGGTCATATAAATTATACTATTAAATTGTACATTTTGATGCAAATAACACTTCCTTTTTACCATAGTACTAACTATGATTATCATGTTTAATTGCATTTAAAGAGACATTTATTGCAAGAATAATAACATTGCAAGTGGCAGGTGTTGGTAGTTATTTCTGGCCTTGTTTAAGCTCTAGCATCCTAACAGGTTCAATGTCCTACCGAGACAGTCCCCCATGGAATCTGCCTACCAGGTTCTGTTCTAAAAACATACCAGGAAGCAACATTAATGAGCTATAAACCAGGTGGAATGAGATAATGCTGAGTCCAAGGTGAATGGGGNATAAAAAGTTTACTGAGGGTTGCATATTGAATAATAGATTTGTTTCATTAATGCTTTGCTATATTTCAACAACAGTTTAGCATGTAAAGATCAATTGAAGTGATCGTCTTGGGAAATGACTAAAGTGTTTTATATCCCAAATAAATTGAACACTTGGATTCTCTTAATTATGGGAAAAATTGCTTATAATAATGCATACAAACAAAACGTTTTGGTAGAGTTCATTTGTGTCCTGTGCCAATAATTGACAACCCATCTGTACCTGATTTGCATGGATGTCTCAGGAATGCAATGATGAATGCAGGAGAGGTTGAGCATCAAACACAAAAAGTCTAAGAAATGATTAGAAAATCAGGTGTATTGCATGTGTGTAAAGAATTTGAAGTGGTTTTCATATTATGTGTGAGATTGTGAATCAAGAACTTGGAATTTGAATTAATGTTTTGTGCAACAAGTCTGGAAATCCGCACTATTCAGTAATAAAAAAAGAGCTTCTGAAGAGGACGGTAATTTCAAAGAATGTTTTCAAACACATTGGCCAAAACAAAGTTGTTACTGCAACCAATCATCAAATCAACTAGCAATGAAGATAAAACATCATTTGATACAAAATTTACTCATAGTACTGTATTTTTCTGGATATAAGATATTTGTTACCAGACAATATAGTCTTATAATCTGGTGTGTCTGATATATGGACAAAATTATTTTAAATAAAATAGTCAGAAATTAAAAAAATAAGTAAGAATTGCATAAATGCGCGAGTGATAATGATTACCGCTAATTTGTTTTGCGGTTTTCATTTAATTTAATATTACAACGAAATTGGTTACACCCTTCTAAACAAATAGTATTAGAGTACTTGGTATACAATGTACGTGCAATGAAATTCGCCTTTTATTAAATTACACACAACTGTAAATGTTTTGATGAATTTTCGAATGAGCTTAATGTAATTTGTAATCAGAAACACATTGTTAATGCGACAGTTACAAGTTGTAGCTTCAAATAAACAGTGCTCATGTATTTGGTGTTGATCATTGGTCCCGATAAAAAGTGTTACTACATACTGCCAAAAGACTTAAAACTATGTTGTCCATTGCAATTGCCATCCTACATTTTAAGTTCATCACATTTCAGGGTCCAGTACAGATCAAGTTTGAGAAGGTTCAGTCTGGAAGCCTGCCACCCAAGTTTGGAGATGTCACATTCGACTCTGGACCAGAGGACAAATATGTAAGACTTTCACATACTGTAGCTCATCTGGCGGTTATTTTCTAGTATGTTCTTTTTAAAAATCCATTTCACTGATAATTTATAGAATGTCTTCTCCTGAGTTTTAGTATGGCTACGCCTTGTTGTGTTTATGGCCCCTGCATCTTGATGATGAATATAATTATTGTCAATTCAATTAATTATCCCCACGCTTTTTGAAAAAAAGGTGGGGATATTGTGGTTATCTCCGCCGTCCGTCCGTCCATCTGTCTGTCCTTCCTGGCCACTATCTCCTCCTATACTATTAGCACTAGAACCTTGAAACTTACACACATGGTAGCTATGAGCATATGTGTGACCCTGCACTATTTGGAATTTTGATCTGACCCCTGGGTCAAAAGTTATAGGGGTTGGGGTGGGGCCGCGTCAGAAATTATCACTCATTTTTTTAGGTTATTTTACATTTACTTCTTTATTTCTACACCGATTCACTTCAAATTGATACTGGACCTCTCTTATGACAATACGGTAAATCTCAACCATGCATGGCCCCATTCCCAACCCTGGGGCGCCCCGCCCACATAGGCCACACCCACCAAAAATT
>VMBQ01004050.1:0-28337 GCA_007657795.1 Dreissena rostriformis
TCACATCGCGTTTCATAAACGTAAAATAAAAGAAGGTATAACGCCGAGTGGAAGCGCGTTTGTCATTTTCTTATAGGAATCATGTTCTTGGCAAAATCATAATTCGAATAGCACATGATAATAAGAACCGTCCCCAAATTATCGTTTACATCACACCGAACATAAATGACGCACATTGTACACATCAAAGGATGGGTTACCAATAATGCTCACATAAGCACAGTCATAAGCTTTGGGGTCAGTCTGGGGCAGTTTGGGCGGAAGGCGCGTGCTCTATGTGCCCCCAGCCACGGGCTCGAAGCATCGGCGTAAGACTGGAACCATGACTCAATACGGATAATCACAATTTCACCAGCATAATCAGAAGCATATAAGCACCACACCAGGTAGGGAAAAACATAAAACGAGGTCCAAGATGGCCCGAGTTAGTTCGTGTGAAGAATGGAGAATGGTTTTCGAGAGATTGTACAGTTAGTTTGCTTAATAAGTTAATATGAGCTTTTTGATCTTAATAAGTTTATATGAACTACAATGTATTTGAATAACACGTTCAATGTATGGTCAGAGAATAATTGTTGTTCAGTTATTTAGTAAATAAAGTTTAATTATATAAAATATTATAATGAAAAGTATAGTAAAAGAAATAATTTCGATATAATATCCAATGCTACGTGTTGTGTTTGAAGCTGCTACACAAGGGGTTGCGATGCCAGTGCACTACGACTAGACCACGCACGAAATCCCATCATTTGATGTTAGCACTAAAAAGCCAATTGTAAAATACAGTATGCAGAAAAGTTTCATTGAAATAATGTTTACATGACCCCCTGTAAGCACAGTGGGTCTGACGTGTTTGTGTTAATCGAAGTTTGTGTCCTTCCGCCGCCCCTGAGGCTGCATAACCGGAATTAGTGGACCCGGAGTGTGTCGCAGCACTCCTACCTAATTAACATACGCAGTGATAGTAAAAAAGGTAGCCGTTGCGTAGTGAATATGGTGTCCGCCTAGCGACCGAGAGGTAATGTGTTCAATCCTAACAGTGGGAGCGTTCTTTAGATCTTCCGAAAAAAGACATCGAGTACTGGTTCTACCCAGGAACAAGTTAAGAGGCAAGTTTTCATCCAAACTTAATAAAACTTGGGCCAGAAAGTATAATTTGACAATCTTTAGGCCTAGTTCGAATCTTGGTCACGTGAGTCTTCGACATATATGACTCAATCTTGATGAAACTTTGTCATAATGTTTTTCTTGACAATATCTAAGCTGATTTTAAATCTATAGCGACCGGGGCGAGAATCGCCGACATAGGGACTCCTTTATAGGGGAACATCTTCATTGAAAATTCTCATTTAAAACCAATTCAACTCGACAGGGGTGCCGTGGCAAGCAACGCAAGAAGAAACGTTTTATTGTTGGAGTACAACATTGCCGGATACTTTCACATTAGCCTCTATCTGGGAAAACCGAGCTTAATGCATGTGCGTTAAATGTCGTCCCAGGTTAGCATGTGAAGTCCGCACAGGCTAATCAGGGGCGACAGTTTCCGCCTAAACTAGATTTTCGCAAAGAAGAGACTTCATTTAAGCGAAATATTCCCATAAAAGACGACAGTGTCGTCCCTTATCAGCATGTGCAGTTTGTGACGGCACTGCACGGGATTATCAGGAACAACAATTTCCACATAAACTGAATTTTCGGTAGGAAGAAACTCCATTTAAACAAAAATTTACAATAAAAGCGGAAAGTGTCGCCCCTGATAAGCCTGTATTGACAGCACATGCAAATCTGGAAATACACTTTGCGCATATGTATTAAGCTCCGTTTTTCCAGAACGCGTATCTCAAATACAGGAGGGTACATACGGCATCACGTCTATTCGTCCATCAATCCAGCTTTGCGTCCGTCCGAGCTTGTCCAGCATATACATGTAAGTTTATCATTCATCACATATGGGCATCATACAGCTTGTGCAGACTGTTACTTCATCATTCATCGGACGATGTTTTAATAACTTACCACTAAGGTTTTCTATGTGGAGACGGTTTATCGCACGAAAAAAAACGTTACTTAGTTAAAGGTCAATGCTCAAATATGGGTATGATACACCTTGTGCAGTCCGCACTCCGCACATGCTGATCAGGGACGACGACTGTGCTTTTACTGTATTTTTTGTTTAAAGGAAGTCTCTTCTGAGCTGAAATCAAGTACAGGTGGTAAGTGCCATTCTTGATTAACATGTGCTTACTGCAGAGTCTAATCTGTGAGGACACTACGTACATGCAGTTAACCCCGTTTTCCCAGAGCGAGGCTCAATTTCATGATTAGACCGACAGTGTTATAATAACATGAGTTTCATGTTCACTCTGTTAAGAGGACGTTAGGAAGAAATACCTGTGTCCCAAGAAAAAAGATAAAAGATAACCGGTACACGAAAAACCACAAGCACAATGCCACTAGGCCTACATAACGAATGTGGAATGCTCGAACTTTACCAACAAAGAGATATTTACCGATTGAAATATCGCGCGCGAACGGCCTTCCAATTATTGAGAGTGCTACGGAAGATCCAGCTTACTTTCAAACAAAACATAAAAAGCGATTCGGACTCCCTTATGCACAGAACGTGCTTACGGTAGCAGTTAATATCAAACTGACGAAATTTCAACACAAGCACCACATACTTGAGCCTTAGCACACTGTCCAGACCTGACATCGACTTGCAACTTACAACTTTGGTTAACAAATCCGACAACGACCCAGATAGCGGTTCTATAGCCCAAACTCACATAACAAATAACAGAGACGTAGATAACATGAACTATCTACGTCTCTGCTACCAGTGAACGATGTCTCAGTATTGGCCACCGTGCACTGGTGTATAGTTTGAATAATAATAAAAAAAATCTTCTGCGAAAACCCGAGCAGTTGGGGTAAATTTGACCTACTTTGTCTCAACATTAAATAGTTTCCCCTGCAAGGTCACCGGGGCAGGTCGGCACATGAGATCATGGAACGACAACTCTGCGTAGAGATTAGTGGAGTGTAACCCAAAAAGTTACGAAACAACAACAACCAGAATTTATACAAACACAAATCCGAAATCGGTTAGTTTTCGACCATTTATGTACGATACGATATCGTAAATACAATCTAACGTATGTCTTATGTTAAGATTATATGATGTACGATGCATGCTTTGTTCAATAATCTTCTGTCTTGCATATTTGCATTTTAACTAAACGGTATAGTGTCCGGTTTATTATTATCCCGTATTCCCATAGTATCGGCCCTCCTCATTGTATCGTGACTTCAACCAGTCCATTTGGAAAAACCCTAAAGAAGTGCAGGACTGTCAATGTTTTCAATTTGTAAAACTTTTATTCATATTTACTGTATATTTATGACTATTAAGACGATCAGTTTTATATGATTTCAGGTTTGGATCGGAAAGTAGGTCATGTTAAATCCTGGGTGATGATGTGATTCTTAAATTATTTAAGACATAATTGTGTAGTTTGTTTATGGTTTATTAGTATGGTAGCTACTGGTTGAGTCGTGGGTTCTGTTTGATTCGTGGGCATAGAAATCACGTGAAATCTCGCAATATAACATTCGCACATGTAGTCCAACTTGTTGACGCTCTCAAATATTAAGCTACTTTTTATATGGGTAATATTTGGAGCGTACAACGGGCGAACGATTCAAAATGTGGTGGAAAGTTTTCCTTCTTTGTCTATATTAATGCGCAAGGAATTTGGTGCGCAACATTCAAGCCCCGATATCAGACAGTTAATATCAACGGATTGCAATAATATTTACATACCTGTGTAGATNGTGCGTGCGTGCGTGCGTGCGTGCGTGCGTGCGTGCGTGCGTGCGTGCGTGCGTGCGTGCGTGCGTGCGTGCGTGCGTGCGTGCGTGCGTGCGTGCGTGCGTGCGTGCGTGCGTGCGTGCGTGCGTGCGTGCGTGCGTGCGTGCGTGCGTGCGTGCGTGCGTGCGTGCGTGCGTGCGTGCGTGCGTGCGTGCGTGCGTGCGTGCGTGCGTGCGTGCGTGCGTGCGTGCGTGCGTGCGTGCGTGCGTGCGTGCGTGCGTGCGTGCGTGCGTGCGTGCGTGCGTGCGTGCGTGCGTGCGTGCGTGCGTGCGTGCGTGCGTGCGTGCGTGCGTGCGTGCGTGCGTGCGTGCGTGCGTGCGTGCGTGCGTGCGTGCGTGCGTGCGTGCGTGCGTGCGTGCGTGCGTGCGTGCGTGCGTGCGTGCGTGCGTGCGTGCGTGCGTGCGTGCGTGCGTGCGTGCGTGCGTGCGTGCGTGCGTGCGTGCGTGCGTGCGTGCGTGCGTGCGTGCGTGCGTGCGTGCGTGCGTGCGTGCGTGCGTGCGTGCGTGCGTGCGTGCGTGCGTGCGTGCGTGCGTGCGTGCGTGCGTGCGTGCGTGCGTGCGTGCGTGCGTGCGTGCGTGCGTGCGTGCGTGCGTGCGTGCGTGCGTGCGTGCGTGCGTGCGTGCGTGCGTGCGTGCGTGCGTGCGTGCGTGCGTGCGTGCGTGCGTGCGTGCGTGCGTGCGTGCGTGCGTGCGTGCGTGCGTGCGTGTGTGTGTGTGTGTGTGTGTGTAATTCAGAGCGTGTGTTCGGGTCGTCGTTGAGGCTTTACGACTACATAATGTGTGGACCTTACCATCCGTCTTCACATGGGTTGCCATTTATTTTATACTCTGTATAACCATCCATGTGTTGTTAAAAAATATATGATAACACAAGAAATCGACATTTTTAAATCGTTTTGCGTCTGAGACGTTTTATATTTTTATCAATTTCTAACGATGATTTTTCGTAAACGAAAGTGTATTTTCAGTGTTAGTCTGCGGCCTTAGTATTATTTCGCACACTGATGTACATTGTTCATTTATTGAATCTGTGACAAAAAGTTGAAAAATTCTCATTTTGATATCAATCGAAAGGGACAAAATAATACGTTTTTGATTCCCTTTTTATTTGGTAATTTTAGAGCATACGTGTATTAATCACATCGCGTTTCATAAACGTAAAATAAAAGAAGGTATAACGCCGAGTGGAAGCGCGTTTGTCATTTTCTTATAGGAATCATGTTCTTGGCAAAATCATAATTCGAATAGCACATGATAATAAGAACCGTCCCCAAATTATCGTTTACATCACACCGAACATAAATGACGCACATTGTACACATTAAAGGATGGGTTACCAATAATGCTCACATAAGCACAGTCATAAGCTTTGGGGTCAGTCTGGGGCAGTTTTGGCGGTAGGCACGTGCTCTATGTGCCCCCAGCCACGGGCTCGAAGCATCGGCGTAAGAATGGAACCATGACTCAATACGGATAATCACAATTTCACCAGCATAATCAGAAGCATATAAGCACCACACCAGGTAGGGAAAAACATAAAACGAGGTCCAAGATGGCCCGAGTTAGTTCGTGTGAAGAATGGAGAATGGTTTTCGAGAGATTGTACAGTTAGTTTGCTTAATAAGTTAATATGAGCTTTTTGATCTTAATAAGTTTATATGAACTACAATGTATTTGAATAACACGTTCAATGTATGGTCAGAGAATAATTGTTGTTCAGTTATTTAGTAAATAAAGTTTAATTATATAAAATATTATAATGAAAAGTATAGTAAAAGAAATAATTTCGATATAATATCCAATGCTACGTGTTGTGTTTGAAGCTGCTACACAAGGGGTTGCGATGCCAGTGCACTACGACTAGACCACGCACGAAATCCCATCATTTGATGTTAGCACTAAAAAGCCAATTGTAAAATACAGTATGCAGAAAAGTTTCATTGAAATAATGTTTACATGACCCCCTGTAAGCACAGTGGGTCTGACGTGTTTGTGTTAATCGAAGTTTGTGTCCTTCCGCCGCCCCTGAGGCTGCATAACCGGAATTAGTGGACCCGGAGTGTGTCGCAGCACTCCTACCTAATTAACATACGCAGAGATAGTAAAAAAGGTAGCCGTGGCGTAGTGGATATGGTGTCCGCCTAGCGACCGAGAGGTAATGTGTTCAATCCTAACAGTGGGAGCGTTCTTTAGATCTTCCGAAAAAAAGACATCGAGTACTGGTTCTACCCAGGAACAAGTTAAGAGGCAAGTTTTCATCCAAACTTAATAAAAATTGGGCCAAAAAGTATAATTTGACAATCTTTAGGCCTAGTTCGAATCTTGGTCACGTGAGTCTTCGACATATATGACTCAATCTTGATGAAACTTTGTCATAATGTTTTTCTTGACAATATCTAAGCTGATTTTAAATCTATAGCGACCGGGGCGAGAATCGCCGACATAGGGACTCCTTTATAGGGGAACATCTTCATTGAAAATTCTCATTTAAAACCAATTCAACTCGACAGGGGTGCCGTGGCAAGCAACGCAAGAAGAAACGTTTTATTGTTGGAGTACAACATTGCCGGATACTTTCACATTAGCCTCTATCTGGGAAAACCGAGCTTAATGCATGTGCGTTAAATGTCGTCCCAGGTTAGCATGTGAAGTCCGCACAGGCTAATCAGGGGCGACAGTTTCCGCCTAAACTAGATTTTCGCAAAGAAGAGACTTCATTTAAGCGAAATATTCCCATAAAAGACGACAGTGTCGTCCCTTATCAGCATGTGCAGTTTGTGACGGCACTGCACGGGATTATCAGGAACAACAATTTCCACATAAACTGAATTTTCGGTAGGAAGAAACTCCATTTAAACAAAAATTTACAATAAAAGCGGAAAGTGTCGCCCCTGATAAGCCTGTATTGACAGCACATGCAAATCTGGAAATACACTTTGCGCATATGTATTAAGCTCCGTTTTTCCAGAACGCGTATCTCAAATACAGGAGGGTACATACGGCATCACGTCTATTCGTCCATCAATCCAGCTTTGCGTCCGTCCGAGCTTGTCCAGCATATACATGTAAGTTTATCATTCATCACATATGGGCATCATACAGCTTGTGCAGACTGTTACTTCATCATTCATCGGACGATGTTTTAATAACTTACCACTAAGGTTTTCTATGTGGAGACGGTTTATCGCACGAAAAAAAACGTTACTTAGTTAAAGGTCAATGCTCAAATATGGGTATGATACACCTTGTGCAGTCCGCACTCCGCACATGCTGATCAGGGACGACGACTGTGCTTTTACTGTATTTTTTGTTTAAAGGAAGTCTCTTCTGAGCTGAAATCAAGTACAGGTGGTAAGTGCCATTCTTGATTAACATGTGCTTACTGCAGAGTCTAATCTGTGAGGACACTACGTACATGCAGTTAACCCCGTTTTCCCAGAGCGAGGCTCAATTTCATGATTAGACCGACAGTGTTATAATAACATGAGTTTCATGTTCACTCTGTTAAGAGGACGTTAGGAAGAAATACCTGTGTCCCAAGAAAAAAGATAAAAGATAACCGGTACACGAAAAACCACAAGCACAATGCCACTAGGCCTACATAACGAATGTGGAATGCTCGAACTTTACCAACAAAGAGATATTTACCGATTGAAATATCGCGCGCGAACGGCCTTCCAATTATTGAGAGTGCTACGGAAGATCCAGCTTACTTTCAAACAAAACATAAAAAGCGATTCGGACTCCCTTATGCACAGAACGTGCTTACGGTAGCAGTTAATATCAAACTGACGAAATTTCAACACAAGCACCACATACTTGAGCCTTAGCACACTGTCCAGACCTGACATCGACTTGCAACTTACAACTTTGGTTAACAAATCCGACAACGACCCAGATAGCGGTTCTATAGCCCAAACTCACATAACAAATAACAGAGACGTAGATAACATGAACTATCTACGTCTCTGCTACCAGTGAACGATGTCTCAGTATTGGCCACCGTGCACTGGTGTATAGTTTGAATAATAATAAAAAAATCTTCTGCGAAAACCCGAGCAGTTGGGGTAAATTTGACCTACTTTGTCTCAACATTAAATAGTTTCCCCTGCAAGGTCACCGGGGCAGGTCGGCACATGAGATCATGGAACGACAACTCTGCGTAGAGATTAGTGGAGTGTAACCCAAAAAGTTACGAAACAACAACAACCAGAATTTATACAAACACAAATCCGAAATCGGTTAGTTTTCGACCATTTATGTACGATACGATATCGTAAATACAATCTAACGTATGTCTTATGTTAAGATTATATGATGTACGATGCATGCTTTGTTCAATAATCTTCTGTCTTGCATATTTGCATTTTAACTAAACGGTATAGTGTCCGGTTTATTATTATCCCGTATTCCCATAGTATCGGCCCTCCTCATTGTATCGTGACTTCAACCAGTCCATTTGGAAAAACCCTAAAGAAGTGCAGGACTGTCAATGTTTTCAATTTGTAAAACTTTTATTCATATTTACTGTATATTTATGACTATTAAGACGATCAGTTTTATATGATTTCAGGTTTGGATCGGAAAGTAGGTCATGTTAAATCCTGGGTGATGATGTGATTCTTAAATTATTTAAGACATAATTGTGTAGTTTGTTTATGGTTTATTAGTATGGTAGCTACTGGTTGAGTCGTGGGTTCTGTTTGATTCGTGGGCATAGAAATCACGTGAAATCTCGCAATATAACATTCGCACATGTAGTCCAACTTGTTGACGCTCTCAAATATTAAGCTACTTTTTATATGGGTAATATTTGGAGCGTACAACGGGCGAACGATTCAAAATGTGGTGGAAAGTTTTCCTTCTTTGTCTATATTAATGCGCAAGGAATTTGGTNTTCATCATAACTTGATAGGTCCTTATGAAATATATCCTCATTTATGTATTGTTCATATAGTGTTTCAAAGTAACCGAAAATCGTTTATTTAGGAGTATTTACCATGCTACATTGTCTGTTGACATTTTTTCACAAGAAATTAACTTGTCCTGCAAGGTCAGTTTAAAGGCTATTTATAGTATGCAAATCTTGAAATTCTGGCAGCCAATCAGAACCCACGAATCAACCGGAAGCTTATTTTCATGAAGGTAGTCTGACACTATCAACACAGTCGATTATTTTGATGTTTAAAGACGATAAACATTTGGAAAAAAGCAACAAATCTTACAGAAGAAAGGTTAATTATAACTTAATAATTATTTTCATAATGATTCATGGTCATATATTTATTTAATATTTGTGATGTAACAACTTTATGAAAATTACCCACGACTCAACCAGACTATAGCATATTAGATAGGTTTATAAATTAAATTATAATCCGCTTATTTGTGAAAAAAATGTAGCAATATTTACAGAACAATATGAGCATGAGTTCGTATTTCCATTAGTAAACTATTTATAGAACAAGCACATGCGCATAGTAACAAACCTTAGCAACCAATCAGAAGGGCCGACACGATGAGACTCGGTGTACATCTGATATACATAACTACAGGGATCTAAGTCTAGCCAGTATTTTGTCATAACATTGCTGATTTTAATGCAATTTTTGGTGTTATGCTCTAGAACACATGTTAAACTATAGGTTGACACATAAAACAGAAAAAAAGGTGGGGATATTGTGGTTATCACCGCCGTCCGTCTGTCCGTCCGTCTGTCTGTCCGTCCTGGCCAATTCTCCTCCTACACTATTAGCACTAGAATCTTGAAACTAACACACATGGTAGCTATGAGCATATGTGCGACCCTGCACTTTTTGGAATTTTGATCTGACCCCTGGGTCAAAAGTTATGGGGGTTGGGGTGGGGCCGGGTCAGAGATTTTCACTCATTTTTTTAGGTTATTTTACATTAACTTCTTCTTTTTCTCACCGATTTACTTAAAATTGATACTGGACCTCTCTTATGACAATACGGTCAATATCAACCATGCATGGCCCCATTCCCAACCCTGGGGCGCCCCGCCCACATAGGCCACACCCACCCAAAATTGCCTTTTACTATAATTTCTTCATTTCTACACGGATTCACTTCAAATTGATACTGAACTTCTCTTATGACAATACGGTCAATCTAAACTATGCATGGCCCCATTACCAACCCTGGGGCGCCCCGCCCACATAGACCACACCCACCCAAAATTGCCTTTTACTATAATTTCTTCATTTCTACACCGATTCACTTCAAATTGATACTGAACTTCTCTTATGACAATACGGTCAATCTCAACTATGCATGGCCCCATTACCAAACCTGGGGTGCCCTGCCCACATAGACCCCACCCAAAATTGCCTTTTACTATAACTTCTTCATTTCTACACCAATTCACTTCTAATTGATACTGAGCTTCTCTTATGACAATACGGTCAATCTCAACTATGCATGGCCCCATTACCAACCCTGGGGCACACCTAGGTCAAACATTCGGCGTGGGGATACGCGTCGGCCTCTGCCGCGCCATTTCTAGTTCTAGTATAAATTAGTTTAATGTGTTAACTTAAATATGCATTGCAAAATAAATATGCCATTATTTGGCCTTATGTAACATATATTGTTATACCTAATGTAGCTGATCCACGGATTTCTAAGTTGTATGCTATAGTAGTTCTTCTTGAATGCTCTGAGCTTTTATGAGTACATTCGTCCCGCTCAGAGTTCTTCTTGCCAAAATCAAATTCAACGTAAAAATATTATGTCTCACGTATGTCTATAAAATTGAATTCAATCACCCTAATTCATTGTTACAAACACAATACCTGTTACAATCGCCATCAATTTGCGTGTTATTTGTTGATAAATGCTCAAAACATAAAGTTGATTAAAAACGTAATCAAACCAAAAGCTGAAGTTATGAATTAACGATTTGATCAATCGTACCGAGGTTCCGGATATAGTCGGTGTATGGCGATTGATTGATAAGACACAAGATCTATCTCGCTGATGATTCCGGAGCTAGTCGATAGCGTATTTTCGAATTCGGAATATTCGGATTTGTCCATTGCAAAAACTTGCACATTTAAATGAACCGTTAATGTGTTTGAAACTTTGGATTAAAATCATTATGCGTGCACACCATATCACGTAAGTTGTTTTAAATTGCGTATTAGTGATATATTTATGATCTGATTGTGTTTATTTATGCCAAAAAATAGTTTATGTTTCTAATTTTACCGATTAAAGTGCGACCGGATTATGGGCGAAAAACTTACTATGGAAAGAGGCCTTATGCCACTCAAAATTGATTTGTTGGTCGTCGGATTTGTCGCACTTATTTTTTCAAAATGGAAAAAAATAAATAAAAAAATTGACCGCTCGCACTCATTTTTGTGTCCTTCTGTAACTAGCGCATGTGTTTTTTTATACCCCCGAAGGTGGGCATATAATGATCGCACTGTCCGTCTGTCTGTCTGTCCGTCTGAAATTCCGTCACACTTTGCGTTTAGGTTTCGAAAAATGTGGAAAAACACTTTGCATTTAGGTTTAGAAAAATGTGGAAAAAAGGGGGCATATGTCATCCTATGGTGACAAGCCCTGTTAAATTTGTCAAAAAAAAAAATACGCAATCTCGCAGAAAAATGATTTTGACGCTGAATACAAATGCCAAGTATAGTGTTTCGTAACCTGTTTTATCGCAGATGCTAAAAAATTTGATCCAGACGACCAGAAATAAGCAGGGAACAGCTCATGTTTCGCTGTCGTGACCGTTGTAACAAATTGCAGTGAAAAGTTGCTGCAGCCAACCCTTATTAATATAAACACATCTGCTACGTTCAGTGACTTATTTGAATGTGTTTGTTCACGTTTGAACATACAACTATCAGCAGATACCGTCGAAGCATGTTCAATTTCAAACAACATCGGGAAACATGACGTAATTTTTTTATGCATTTTCTTCATTAAATGGGCATATGGACGGGATTTCCCTATATGTAGGCAAATTTTTCCTATAAAACAATTTTAAGTGAACAAAAAATAAACATAAAATCATTAAAGTCTGGTTCTAAAAGTGTCACAGGGACTATGTTTTATAAGTATTAAAATACATGGTTGACGGAACATGTTTTACAGCTATATATATTTCCGTGTATTTCAGAAACATCAAAAAAGTTCTTTGTAATGTATAAATTTATTTCAGAAAAATACAATACGGCACTAGCCGTCGATATGCCCCTTTTAAAATAAGGTAGCGACAATAGTTTATATGCATGGCCTTTGTCCGACTGTCTGTCATTATTTGGAAGTTACATATATACAAAGGTGAAACTAGCTTTAGACAGTTGACTTGTATTCTACATTTTAAAGTTGAAGTGCTGAAAACTAATTTTAGTGCATTTTTATTTGAAAAGTATGTAACTCATAGATATATTATTGCTTGTTTGTACATAGATTCTTTTCTTTGTATAAGAATTGATTTGAATGTAAAATATACTTGTTTAAACCTGTATCCCTTGTTAATGCAATACTTGTCTATCGAAATGTGATTTTTTTTTATTCTTCGCTCTTCTCTAGCTCGAGAATTTTCCTGTTTTCATTTTGTGCTCGCCTCTTTAAAAAAAAATAATCCGTAGACCAACAGATCAATTTTGAATGGTCTTAGCACTTGCAACTCCCAGCGACTCGGAGGTTCAATATAGCTGGGAGTTGAATTATTGTAACTATATGCATTAGTCTTGTTGAGTGAGAGTCATGGGTAATTTTCATGAAAATGTTACATCACAAATATTTTATAAATATATGATCATGAATCATTATGAAAACTTATTATTAACCTTTGTTCTTTAAGATTTGTTGCTTTTTCCCAAATGTTTATCGTCTGTTTATCATCAAAATAATTGATTGTGCTGATTAAGTGTCAAACCGCCATCTTTAAAATATTGTTCTTCTTGAGTCGTGGGTTCTGATTGGCTGTTACAATTTCAAGATTTGCATGCTATAAATAGCCTTAAAACTGACATTGCAGGGGATGTTAATTTCTTTTGAAACAATGTCAACAGATGATGTAGCATGGAAAATACTCAGAAATAAACAATTTTGTGTTACTTTAAAGGATGCAAAAGTTGATAAGAACGCATCAAGTTATGATTAATTACAATATTTACCTGTTTTTGACGCTTTTTTTATCAGAAAAACGATTGTGAATGTGTCAAAACATTTTTCCGTAACGAACTGCATCATGTGCCAACGTTCTATCACGTGATTTCATGCGATCTCAATACCCACGACTCAAAAAGAACCCTCGACTCAACAAGAACCTACCATACTTGAAATCAGAAAATCCAAAAGCAAGGCAGGGTTATAAATAAGCACTTGCCCACTTGCCATTGCGATCAAAATCTTAAGAATTGCAAGCAAAAAAATGAAAGATGATTTCCCAGGTGGCAACTGAAGTAGGAACAATGCTTTTGTCAACTCTTATCATTTACCTGATATTCATGTACAATACATTTGCAATTTCCATGTTAAACAGTGAATTCTAGCCCATAACTGCAAGACAATTGTATAAAAATAACATAAACACAATTGTTCACCATTGTTTTCAAGAAACTCTGGATAGGCTTCTATTTAAAGATGTGGTTATATTACAACCGAGATATTATCATTGCAGATATTCAGCACAGTGAATGAGTGATATCAAAATATATAATTGGATCAGGGGTTGGCCAAGAGGGCGACTTGGGCGAAACTTTCGCCGAAAGTAGGCTGATGTCGCTTTTTTTAAGAAGAAGGAAAAATTAATGTCACCCTAATTTTCAACTCAATCTATTAACAAACAATACCTGTAAAGCAACCTCCCATTTAAATTTTAGGAAACACAATCTATTTCCTCACACCCGTTTAAAATTCTATTAAAATGTCTGATAGTTTTCACATCCTTTATGGAGCTTAGGCATTAATGCTCTATCTGACAGTACGTGCATTCTTCCGGTACATTAGTATTGATTGATGTCTATTTAAATGGCCTCATGATAATAGTGTTACACACTTACTAGTAAAAGTCCATAAAAATACTCTCAAACTCGGCATTCACATCAAAGCCCTTTGATGTTCAGACCGACAAGTGTTTAATTATACCAGCTTGCAGGACAACATCACATGATGTCATTCAATTCCACAGGTGTGATTATCGAAGGCTTGTGTTTTCAACAGGAGTTATTGTTGTTTCAATTGGAAATATGATTGCAAAGTATATAGAATGTTTTGTAAAGTTTTTTGGTTTTTTTTTGTCTGTTGGTTGGGGTGTGGAATTGAATATATGATACACTTCCATGCACACTTGAATGCTGTAAGTAATGTGAATAGTTTTTGTTTTGGGGTTTCTTTTTACTTGATGTTCATTTAATTAAAAATCAATATAATTGAATGAGATTAATACATAATTCATATTTTGTATTCAATAATTTTAAATGGTAAAATAATGTGACTAATTTCAATAAATCATTATTTCTCCTGACTTCTCCCTAAATCCCAGTCAAGTACGAAGTGACTTCTCCCTAAAATTTGACTCACAGCCGTACATTAAATGTGGAGTACAGATTTTCATTAGTGATTATTCTGTCTGTACAAACATCTCTTTTGCTTTAACAATTTGAAAGTTTCACCAACAAAATGTATATGCTATGATGGTTTTTATCATTTCTACACAATAAGTAAATGTTCATGATTATCTCACATTAATCACGCAGTAAATTGATTTAGTATGTCCAACTAAGTTCTGAACTATGTGAATTAAGTTCAAATCCTGCACAATTTTTTAATGTCAGCAATTTTGTCTTGACAGCATCTTATTTACGTGTGTTATCGGTTATATTACATATCCTTTTTGGTTCCGTTTGATACAAACGTTTCCAAAAAATAGTGTGGTTTTAAATAAATTTAGATAAGGGGATGGAAGAACAGAAAATGGAAGTGAATTTCATCGCAATTTAATATTTGAGCACGTTTTTTCCTGTCCAGCTACTTTTTGTTACATTCCAAATCTATTGGTGTCCAACTTTTATTAAAAAATAAACATGCCTTGATTTGATAAATTTCTGCTCACGTCAATTACTTACATTTTCAGAAAGAAGACAAACTTTACAGTACAGGTAGTTAGGAAAAAATATGCAAATTTAAATTCACATAAATTAGGGACGTAACACCAGAAGACACACTGAAAACAGGATTGTTTACAAAATAATTTTGTTTAATACCTAGACAACAAATATTTGTTATCACAAAAAATAATGGGTAGACTGTACTCTAAACATTGGTGATGTAAATGGACAATAAACTAGTAAAAAAACACGTTGTTTTTCCAACGCTTGATTAGATGCTGTATTCATTATTGTGCTACTCTGATGGTGCTAGTAACATAGTGCTAGAGTAGGTGGTGCTAGTAACATAGTGCTATACTTGATGGTGCTAGTAACATAGTGCTAGGCTAGATGGTGCTAGTAACATAGTGCTAGACTAGATGGTGCTAGTAACATAGTGCTAGGCTAGATGGTTTAAGCAAAACACAAATGCATAAATCACTGAGCAATACTCAATTAAAACTTGGCAACATTAAGGATGTTTTTTTTTCATTGTCACTTACGTTGATATTCATCCTGTTGTTGTTAAGAATATAAAAGCACATTGTCAGAAGGTTATTAATATCAGATACTTTTTTAAATTGTGATCAATGTCAAACTGTTTATGGGTTCAATTTATGGAATTTTGTTGTTTTAATAGTCGTTCAACTTCATGGGATCTATCCACTCCTCTAATAATTGTTATGTTCCTGTCCTCAAATCACGTATTGCAGCTGCGGTTTGGCAGTTTCTTGTGTTACTGTCCCCAAAAGTCCCCTGCCTGCTCAGCCTCAAACTTCCTCACCCAGTAGTGCTTGAAAGGGTGTGGCAGGTTAGGTTCTGTTGGGGCTGAAATGGACACTTCTGGTGCAAGACTTGTTCTTTGCACTTTCATGAGCTCGTCTTTAGTGCTACTCTGGATCGAGATCTTGTGTGGGTCAGGGGTTCTTAGGTCAACTGGCATTTTCAGTGACTTGGGCACTAGAAGTGAAGCTGACTGAAGGGTGAGTTCCTGTTGAAGCAAGGTCCTCTCCCAGCGCTTTCCACGAGCACTGAACCTAAAATCAGACAAATATTCTTTAAAAACGTTTGTTTTTTCATAGAAACAATGAAATGCCTTTCTAAGGTTGATTGATTAATATCATCAAAGAAATTACTCTGATAAATTAAGTGAAATACACTGTATAAATTGACTATAAATGTAAAATGTTAATATAATATTACAATACGATGAAACTATTTATGTATACATGTACACATCAATAAATACCAAGCAGTCAATGTGTGCTGAGTTATGTAGTCCGCTGAATGCGCATGTTTTGAATCCCACGCTTTTTGTTGAACACTATCTCCCTTATCTCCTGGTTCTTCTCCAGGGCTATCCACCACAAGGTCTGGGGAACGCCAAATTTTTTGGAGAAATCCGGGAGGGCATCGCACAACTCCACAAGCAGGACTTCCTGATACCTGTTACAGTCGACTGGACCAAGGTGTGTGACCAGTGCATGTTGACGCACTAATAAAGAACAAAAAACATCTTACATGTGTTTATGGTTGCTTATTTGCTATTATATCCTGATGAAGTTGTTAGCCCAAACATTCATAAATGAAAAATTAACTAATTTCAAGTGATGCTCGTTGTTTTCTTGCCTTGTTATACTCTCGACTCCTGGGCCCGGCTACTCAAAACTTTAACGGCCAGTTAAGCTAACAGCCGTTANACTATAAATGTTAAATGTTAATATAATATTACAATACGATGAAACTATTTATGTATACATGTACACATCAATTAATACCAAGCAGTCAATGTGTGTTATGTAGTCCGCTGAATGCGCATGTTTTGCATCCCACGCTTTTTGTTGAACACTATCTCCCTTATCTCCTGGTTCTTCTCCAGGGCTATCCACCACAAGGTCTGGGGAACGCCAAATTTTTTGGAGAAATCCGGGAGGGCATCGCACAACTCCACAAGCAGGACTTCCTGATACCTGTTACAGTCGACTGGACCAAGGTGTGTGACCAGTGCATGTTGACGCACTAATAAAGAACAAAAAACATCTTACATGTGTTTATGGTTGCTTATTTGCTATTATATCCTGATGAAGTTGTTAGCCCAAACATTCATAAATGAAAAATTAACTAATTTCAAGTGATGCTCGTTGTTTTCTTGCCTTGTTATACTCTCGACTCCTGGGCCCGGCTACTCAAAACTTTAACGGCCAGTTAAGCTAACAGCCGTTAATTTTTGGATCAAATTATTTATGTGACTTAATTGTTAACCTTTTAATATATGTGTAAATTGTAAACAAAAGTACTTGCTTTAATAGTTTGTATATGTCTTATAATAACATTGCTTTATAAATGAATTTTATTTGGGTCCCAAGTTAACAGGCCATTACCTTAACTGGCCGTTAAAGTATTGAGCAACCTGGCCCAGGAATCATCTGTATACAAGATCATGTAATTGGCGCCTTGAAGCGTCCCTTGATAAGCTGGGTCTACAGTCGGTCCTTGTACTTGGTTGGTGACTGGTCGTTGGTGTTGGCCTTAGTTTGCTTGTGTATCAAGTGAAACTAGTACTCTGCAAGGTCCGTCGTGTGACAATAACCCGGAACTATGATAGTCAACCTGAGTCCTGATGGAATGAATCATCAGTCTAGATATTTATGTAAAGAACATAAGCAGAGCATGCACAAATAAAAATAATATCACTATAAATTATCATAAACAATAAAGATGCGCTTAAGTATAGTAAGTGTAACATGAACAACAACACTTTGGGTCTAATTTACATCATATCAATTATATAAGATGAATAAAACCTGTTCCAAACACAATCATAACATTTCTTTTGCAAATTCTTCTGCAAGATAGAATATTATGGAACTGTAATGCTAACACTTAAAACTTACATAATTATTTTTTCAACTGGTTTTTATTTGAAAGATGAAAAGAATTAAATGCTCAGCAATTTCTCCTTCATCCCAATGATTTCTAGAGTTGTCTGCAACAAAATTGTAAAATCATGTTATAGTTTGGTAAAGGGTTAAGCTGTTATAATGGACAAAATAACTTCACAAGTTGTGCTAAACATACACAACAAAACTGAACTGCCAATGCCCTCTTACAAAGTCTCATGCGAGATAATTTAGACTTGACAGTGACAGTTTTAGTTTATATTTCTAGTCTCAGTCTGAGTCTGGCTACATTTTAAACAAGATTGGCAATACTTTGATATGAGATTTACTTCATCCTACACAAGATTGGGAACAGTGTGATATTAGATTTGCTTCATCTTAAACAAGATTGGAAATATTTTGATATGAGATTTGCTACATCCTACACAAGATCGGCAATATTTTGATATGAGATTTACTTTATTCATCATAAGATTAGAAATATTTTAATATAACTTTTATTACATCCTATGCAAGATTGGCAATATTTTGATGAGGTTTACTTCATTCTACACGAGATAGGCAATATTTTTATATGAGATTTATTACATCCTACACAAGATATTTTGATATGCAGTGTGTTTTTTTCGCACAAATTTGGGGCATGTAGAAGAACCCATTCCCAGTGGAATTAAAAGTATATAATTTTCCCCAAATGGGAAATTAAAATTCCCAATTTAAAGTTTCCAACCAAAAATGGAAATGAAATAAAATTAAATTAAAATTTTAAAGTCTCAACATTTATTTTATCTATCATCAAGCTAAATAAGTTGAACCTTAGTAAATGTAATATTAAAATTACTTTATTTTCAATTTTAAAGCATTTGTTAGCCAAAAAACAACAACACTTATTTCCCAATCTAAGTCAAAACAACCCGATTTTTCCCAATTCAAAGGGACCAGGTCCCATTCTTAAAATGGTGATAAAAACACTGATCCTTTATAAAGGCAATCATATCATTATTTACAAAATAAACAAATCTTAGACCAATGAATTTGTTCATTGAATAAGTTCTTACATGGTATGAATTCTTATTTTGAATAATTTTGAATGATTTTTTTCATTCACAGATCGTGGTACCCTCTAGACTGGCACCTTCCTGTCCATACGAGCAGCATCAGCCACCTTACTAGCCCAAACTATGAGTGACACAGAGAAAAACTTCCAGGGTAAGCTGGTAAAGTGACACTGTAGTGGGGACAAGTCTGAACTGCTGGCATAACATTAAAGTTGACATTGATGTATCCCTGCCCGTTGACATTGGCCAATTGCAAATCACATGTGTAAGGTTCCAGCAATAACATGTTAAGCTCTGCATGATTTTCATGCAATTGTTTGAATTTGCCAGTTTTTTTATATAAACAATGTGTGTTACTCTTTTTTGTTAACCTTTTGCAAACAAGTACATTGTTATTGAATATGATATTATCACTTACTTTGATAAATTCCATTCAAACTTAAATCTTTACTGATTTCTGTATTTGTTTCTGGTGTTATTATAGCTGGTTTAACTACATTGAGCTGCTACTCTTAATTCAAATAAATAAAATAATGCCACAAGTGTGCTCATGTCTGTGCCAGGTCTGTCGGGCAAGGAGGCGGGCAAGAGGAAGGATGGCAAAAAGGACAAGGGCAAGGGCTATGTGATGTTTGATGCCAACGCCTCCGATGAGGAACCCGTACTGGCAGAGGACAACAAGTGAGTACCTTAAGTGTTCCACAGGGTCTCAGTGTGTCAGTGCACAGGGTGCAGGGTGTATGTAGGGGTCTCAATGAGGGGCAGGTGTACAGGGTGTATGTAGGGGCCTTCAGTGTACAGGGTGTATGTAGGGGCCTTCAGTATTAAGGGTGTATATAGGGGCCTTCAGTGTACAGGGTGTATGTAGGGGCCTTCAGTATACAGGGTGTATGTAGGGGCCTTCAGTGTACAGGGTGTACGTAGGGGCCTTTATTGTACAGGGTGTATGTAGGGGCCTTAAGTGTACAGGGTGTATGTAGGGGTCTTCAGTATACAGGGTGTATGTAGGGGCCTTCAGTATACAGGGTGTATGTAGGGGCATTCATCGTACAGGGTGTATGTAGGGGCCTTCAGTGTACAGGGTGTATGTACATGTAGGGGTCTTCAGTGTACATTGTGTATGCAGGGGCCTTTATTTTACAGGATTTATGAAGGGGTCTTCAGTGTACAGGGTGTATGTAGGGATCTTCCATGTAAAGGGTGTATGCATGGGTCCTTCAGTGTACAGGGTGTATGTAGGGGCCATCTGTGTACATGGTGTATGTAGGGGCCTTCAGTATACAGGGTGTATGTAGGGGCCTTCAGTNGTATTGTTTGTACAAGCACCTCTGAGTATGTGTATTGTTGTTGAAACAATGTAATGATCAATTGAAGCATGACTATTGACTATAACAAATAAGCAATTGCTATTGTTGGATTGCTTAATGCATTTTATACATGTATTGTGTGTACATATGCATACATTGTGTGTACAATACATGTGCATACATAGTATACATGTATTGTTTGTACAAGCACCTCTGAGTATGTGTATTGTTGTTGAAACAATGTAATGATCAATTGAAGCATGACTATTGACTATAACAAATAAGCAATTGCTATTGTTGGATTGCTTAATGCATTTTATACATGTATTGTGTGTACATATGCATACATTGTGTGTACAATACATGTGCATACATAGTATACATGTATTGTTTGTACAAGCACCTCTGAGTATGTGTATTGTTGTTGAAACAATGTAATGATCAATTGAAGCATGACTATTGACTATAACAAATAAGCAATTGCTATTGTTGGATTGCTTAATGCATTTTATACATGTATTGTGTGTACATATGCATACATTGTGTGTACAATACATGTGCATACATAGTATACATGTATTGTTTGTACAAGCACCTCTGAGTATGTGTATTGTTGTTGAAACAATGTAATGATCAATTGAAGCATGACTATTGACTATAACAAATAAGCAATTGCTATTGTTGGATTGCTTAATGCATTTTATACATGTATTGTGTGTACATATGCATACATTGTGTGTACAATACATGTGCATACATAGTATACATGTATTGTTTGTACAAGCACCTCTGAGTATGTGTATTGTTGTTGAAACAATGTAATGATCAATTGAAGCATGACTATTGACTATAACAAATAAGCAATTGCTATTGTTGGATTGCTTAATGCATTTTATACATGTATTGTGTGTACATATGCATACATTGTGTGTACAATACATGTGCATACATAGTATACATGTATTGTTTGTACAAGCACCTCTGAGTATGTGTATTGTTGTTGAAACAATGTAATGATCAATTGAAGCATGACTATTGACTATAACAAATAAGCAATTGCTATTGTTGGATTGCTTAATGCATTTTATACATGTATTGTGTGTACATATGCATACATTGTGTGTACAATACATGTGCATACATAGTATACATGTATTGTTTGTACAAGCACCTCTGAGTATGTGTATTGTTGTTGAAACAATGTAATGATCAATTGAAGCATGACTATTGACTATAACAAATAAGCAATTGCTATTGTTGGATTGCTTAATGCATTTTATACATGTATTGTGTGTACATATGCATACATTGTGTGTACAATACATGTGCATACATAGTATACATGTATTGTTTGTACAAGCACCTCTGAGTATGTGTATTGTTGTTGAAACAATGTAATGATCAATTGAAGCATGACTATTGACTATAACAAATAAGCAATTGCTATTGTTGGATTGCTTAATGCATTTTATACATGTATTGTGTGTACATATGCATACATTGTGTGTACAATACATGTGCATACATAGTATACATGTATTGTTTGTACAAGCACCTCTGAGTATGTGTATTGTTGTTGAAACAATGTAATGATCAATTGAAGCATGACTATTGACTATAACAAATAAGCAATTGCTATTGTTGGATTGCTTAATGCATTTTATACATGTATTGTGT
The DNA here is from genome assembly GCA_007657795.1 of Dreissena rostriformis. NCBI lineage: Eukaryota > Metazoa > Mollusca > Bivalvia > Myida > Dreissenidae > Dreissena > Dreissena rostriformis. The sequence continues at coordinate 21,945 of VMBQ01004050.1, forward strand.
GTACATATGCATACATTGTGTGTACAATACATGTGCATACATAGTATACATGTATTGTTTGTACAAGCACCTCTGAGTATGTGTATTGTTGTTGAAACAATGTAATGATCAATTGAAGCATGACTATTGACTATAACAAATAAGCAATTGCTATTGTTGGATTGCTTAATGCATTTTATACATGTATTGTGTGTACATATGCATACATTGTGTGTACAATACATGTGCATACATAGTATACATGTATTGTTTGTACAAGCACCTCTGAGTATGTGTATTGTTGTTGAAACAATGTAATGATCAATTGAAGCATGACTATTGACTATAACAAATAAGCAATTGCTATTGTTGGATTGCTTAATGCATTTTATACATGTATTGTGTGTACATATGCATACATTGTGTGTACAATACATGTGCATACATAGTATACATGTATTGTTTGTACAAGCACCTCTGAGTATGTGTATTGTTGTTGAAACAATGTAATGATCAATTGAAGCATGACTATTGACTATAACAAATAAGCAATTGCTATTGTTGGATTGCTTAATGCATTTTATACATGTATTGTGTGTACATATGCATACATTGTGTGTACAATACATGTGCATACATAGTATACATGTATTGTTTGTACAAGCACCTCTGAGTATGTGTATTGTTGTTGAAACAATGTAATGATCAATTGAAGCATGACTATTGACTATAACAAATAAGCAATTGCTATTGTTGGATTGCTTAATGCATTTTATACATGTATTGTGTGTACATATGCATACATTGTGTGTACAATACATGTGCATACATAGTATACATGTATTGTTTGTACAAGCACCTCTGAGTATGTGTATTGTTGTTGAAACAATGTAATGATCAATTGAAGCATGACTATTGACTATAACAAATAAGCAATTGCTATTGTTGGATTGCTTAATGCATTTTATACATGTATTGTGTGTACATATGCATACATTGTGTGTACAATACATGTGCATACATAGTATACATGTATTGTTTGTACAAGCACCTCTGAGTATGTGTATTGTTGTTGAAACAATGTAATGATCAATTGAAGCATGACTATTGACTATAACAAATAAGCAATTGCTATTGTTGGATTGCTTAATGCATTTTATACATGTATTGTGTGTACATATGCATACATTGTGTGTACAATACATGTGCATACATAGTATACATGTATTGTTTGTACAAGCACCTCTGAGTATGTGTATTGTTGTTGAAACAATGTAATGATCAATTGAAGCATGACTATTGACTATAACAAATAAGCAATTGCTATTGTTGGATTGCTTAATGCATTTTATACATGTATTGTGTGTACATATGCATACATTGTGTGTACAATACATGTGCATACATAGTATACATGTATTGTTTGTACAAGCACCTCTGAGTATGTGTATTGTTGTTGAAACAATGTAATGATCAATTGAAGCATGACTATTGACTATAACAAATAAGCAATTGCTATTGTTGGATTGCTTAATGCATTTTATACATGTATTGTGTGTACATATGCATACATTGTGTGTACAATACATGTGCATACATAGTATACATGTATTGTTTGTACAAGCACCTCTGAGTATGTGTATTGTTGTTGAAACAATGTAATGATCAATTGAAGCATGACTATTGACTATAACAAATAAGCAATTGCTATTGTTGGATTGCTTAATGCATTTTATACATGTATTGTGTGTACATATGCATACATTGTGTGTACAATACATGTGCATACATAGTATACATGTATTGTTTGTACAAGCACCTCTGAGTATGTGTATTGTTGTTGAAACAATGTAATGATCAATTGAAGCATGACTATTGACTATAACAAATAAGCAATTGCTATTGTTGGATTGCTTAATGCATTTTATACATGTATTGTGTGTACATATGCATACATTGTGTGTACAATACATGTGCATACATAGTATACATGTATTGTTTGTACAAGCACCTCTGAGTATGTGTATTGTTGTTGAAACAATGTAATGATCAATTGAAGCATGACTATTGACTATAACAAATAAGCAATTGCTATTGTTGGATTGCTTAATGCATTTTATACATGTATTGTGTGTACATATGCATACATTGTGTGTACAATACATGTGCATACATAGTATACATGTATTGTTTGTACAAGCACCTCTGAGTATGTGTATTGTTGTTGAAACAATGTAATGATCAATTGAAGCATGACTATTGACTATAACAAATAAGCAATTGCTATTGTTGGATTGCTTAATGCATTTTATACATGTATTGTGTGTACATATGCATACATTGTGTGTACAATACATGTGCATACATAGTATACATGTATTGTTTGTACAAGCACCTCTGAGTATGTGTATTGTTGTTGAAACAATGTAATGATCAATTGAAGCATGACTATTGACTATAACAAATAAGCAATTGCTATTGTTGGATTGCTTAATGCATTTTATACATGTATTGTGTGTACATATGCATACATTGTGTGTACAATACATGTGCATACATAGTATACATGTATTGTTTGTACAAGCACCTCTGAGTATGTGTATTGTTGTTGAAACAATGTAATGATCAATTGAAGCATGACTATTGACTATAACAAATAAGCAATTGCTATTGTTGGATTGCTTAATGCATTTTATACATGTATTGTGTGTACATATGCATACATTGTGTGTACAATACATGTGCATACATAGTATACATGTATTGTTTGTACAAGCACCTCTGAGTATGTGTATTGTTGTTGAAACAATGTAATGATCAATTGAAGCATGACTATTGACTATAACAAATAAGCAATTGCTATTGTTGGATTGCTTAATGCATTTTATACATGTATTGTGTGTACATATGCATACATTGTGTGTACAATACATGTGCATACATAGTATACATGTATTGTTTGTACAAGCACCTCTGAGTATGTGTATTGTTGTTGAAACAATGTAATGATCAATTGAAGCATGACTATTGACTATAACAAATAAGCAATTGCTATTGTTGGATTGCTTAATGCATTTTATACATGTATTGTGTGTACATATGCATACATTGTGTGTACAATACATGTGCATACATAGTATACATGTATTGTTTGTACAAGCACCTCTGAGTATGTGTATTGTTGTTGAAACAATGTAATGATCAATTGAAGCATGACTATTGACTATAACAAATAAGCAATTGCTATTGTTGGATTGCTTAATGCATTTTATACATGTATTGTGTGTACATATGCATACATTGTGTGTACAATACATGTGCATACATAGTATACATGTATTGTTTGTACAAGCACCTCTGAGTATGTGTATTGTTGTTGAAACAATGTAATGATCAATTGAAGCATGACTATTGACTATAACAAATAAGCAATTGCTATTGTTGGATTGCTTAATGCATTTTATACATGTATTGTGTGTACATATGCATACATTGTGTGTACAATACATGTGCATACATAGTATACATGTATTGTTTGTACAAGCACCTCTGAGTATGTGTATTGTTGTTGAAACAATGTAATGATCAATTGAAGCATGACTATTGACTATAACAAATAAGCAATTGCTATTGTTGGATTGCTTAATGCATTTTATACATGTATTGTGTGTACATATGCATACATTGTGTGTACAATACATGTGCATACATAGTATACATGTATTGTTTGTACAAGCACCTCTGAGTATGTGTATTGTTGTTGAAACAATGTAATGATCAATTGAAGCATGACTATTGACTATAACAAATAAGCAATTGCTATTGTTGGATTGCTTAATGCATTTTATACATGTATTGTGTGTACATATGCATACATTGTGTGTACAATACATGTGCATACATAGTATACATGTATTGTTTGTACAAGCACCTCTGAGTGTGTGTATTGTTGTTCAAACAATGTAATGATCAATTGAAGCATGACTATTGACTATAACAAATTAGCAATTGCTATTGTTGGAATGCTTTATAGTTAAATATGGTACCATTAGTCTGTAGATTAGTAAAATATGGTACCATTAGTTGGTAGATTAATTAAATATGGTATGATTAGTATGTAGATAAGTTAAATATGGTACCATTACTATGAAGATTAGTTAAATATGGTACCATAAGTTTGTAGTTTAGGTAAATATGGTACAATTAGTATGTAGATTAGTTAAATATGGTACCATAAATACGTAGATTAGTTAAATATGGTACTGTTAGTACATAGATTAGTTAAATAGTTAAATATGGTACTGTTAGTACATAGATTAGTTAAATATGGTACCATTAGTCTGTAGATTAGTTAGTTATGGTACAATTAGTACGTAGATTTGTTAATTATGGTACTATTACTATATAGATTAATGAAATATAGCCCCATCACTATGTAGATTTGTTAAATAAAAATAAGTATAATATGGTACTATAAGAATGTCGATTTGTAAAATATGGTACCATTAGTATGTAGATTTGTTATATATGGTACCATAAGTACGTAGATTAGTTAAATATGGTACCATTTGTATGTAGATATGTTAAATATGATACCATAAGTATGTAGATTAGTTAAATATTGTACCATTCAGGGTTCGACACTTAGGCACGTCCGAACGACATTGTCTAGTAAGATCGTTGGTTGGGCTAGTAAAATCTGCAGGCTAGCTTGTCCGACTGGTCGTACATTAAAAGCTTTCTATACTGATTCATATAGCTATAACTAACTGCCAAACCTGTTTTCTTAATGTTTAAAGTTTCTTCAAAATATTTAGTGTCTTACAATTTTAAAGCATGTTTTTATTACTTCTATGGAAAATCAGTATTGTCAATGTAAACATTATGCGTAGCAGATGAGAGCATGTTATTATGCCCCCTTCGAAAAAGAGGGGGTATATTGTTTGCTGGATGTCGGCCGGTTGGTCTGTCGGTCGGTCTGTGTGTCTGTTGGTAGACCAGTTTGTTTCCGATCAATAACTTTTGAACGAATTGATCGATTGGCTTGATACTTGAAATGTGCATTGGCCTTGGGAAGTAGATGACCCCTATTGAAATTGAGGTCACTAGGTCAAGGTCACTGTCACAATAAGTGTGAAAATTGTTTCCGATCAATACATTGTCAACGAATTGACCGTTTTGCTTGATACTTCACATGTGCATTGGCATTGGATATTAGATGACCCCTATTGAACTTGGGGTCACTAGGTCAAAGGGAAAGGTCAGATGCACAAAAAGTGTTAAAATCATTTCCGATCCATAACTCGTCAACCGATTGACTTGATACTTCACATATGCATTTGCCATGGACAGTAGACGACCCCTTTTGAAATTGGGGTCACTAGGTCAAAGGTCAGGGTCACTGTCACAATAAGTGTGAAAATCAAGGCTCTGTTTGGGGGGGGCATATGTCTCCGACCGCGGAACTCTTGTTTATAGAATGGCTTTGTTCAAGTACGGATTTTCGTCCGACAAAGTGTTAATAAAGAAGAATCCGACTGTAAAACTGACAGTAAACGTAAATATTAAGAAAATCGAAAACGTCAATTTTATCCTAAATGGAAAATCAAGTTCGCTTGGCTTTACTTTGAAGAAGAAAAGCAAAAAATGTTTTGCATACCATGCAAAGCATTCGAAAAGGTCGGCTGGTTTGTCAATGGAACTGATAAATATTTTTATGCCCTCTTTCGAAGAAAAGGGGGTATATAGTTTTCGCACTGTCCGTCAGGCGGTCAGGCCATCAGGCTGTCGGTCTGTCACACTTTTCGTGTCTGCTCTCTAATTCAAATAGTTTTCATTCGATCTTTACCAAACTTGGTCAGAAGTTGTATCCAGACAATATCTAGGTCAAGTTCGAATATGGGTCATGCCGGGTCAAAAACTAGGTCATGGGGTCACTTAGTGCATTTTAAGGATTTAGCATGGTGTCCGCTCTCTAATTGAAGTAGTTTTCATCCGGTCTCCACCAAATTTGGTCAGAAGTTGTGTCTAGGTCAAGTTCGAATATGGGTCATGTCAGGTCAAAAACTATGTCACGGGTTCACTTAGTGCATTTTAAGGATTTAGCATGGTGTGTCCGTCACACTCTTCGTGTCCGCTCTCTAATTCATATAGTTTTCATTCGATCTTCAACAAACTTACTCAGAAGTTGTATCTAGACAAAATCTAGGCCAAGTTCGAATATGGGTCATGCCAGATCAAAAACAAAGTCAGGGGGTCACTTAGTGCATTTTAAGGATTTAGCATGGTTTCCGCTCTCTAATTGAAGTAGTTTTCATCCGATCTTCACCAAATTTGGTCGGAAGTTTTGTCTAAATGCTATCTAATTTTAAATGTGGGTCATGCCCATGGGTCATGCCGGGTCAAAAACTATGT
>VMBQ01004050.1:39191-90644 GCA_007657795.1 Dreissena rostriformis
TTCCATTTTTTTTTTTCATTTTTGAAAGATAATGTAATAAATGACCACACACCCACAATTTTGCTGAAATTGCCATAACTTCTTTATTTATGATCAGATTTGATTCATACTTTGACAAATAGATGAGTGGTCTGCACCCGCTAGGCGGTGCTCTTATTTGTTTATGTTATTGATGACATTTTTCTTATTGAACATTTTATATTACAATTTTCTCAATAATAAATTTACAATTAACAAGATGCATAAAGTACAAAACAAAAATATTACAGTCTTCACGTATAAGTAAGACAATTATAATAATATAGCATGTTCAATTAGAAAAAAATCTCAACAGAACATTTTGGGTGAACAACTATTTTACAGTTATATGCAATGTTTCACACATTCACATAAAATTATTGTGAGCATCTGCACACACTTTTTACTACAATTTAGACCAGTTTCATGGTATGCTTTACTTTACACGCTTCACTTAGATTTGATCAAAACATGAGCCGCTGTGAAAAATGGTGCTTAAATCATGAGCATAAAGCATAATGTTAGATAAGCAGTGAGTGCGCACAGGCTTATCATAGAAAACATGAGCATAAAGCGTAATGTTAGATAAGCAGTGAGTGCGCACAGGCTTATCATAGAAAACATAAGCATAAAGCGTAATGTTAGATAAGCAGTGCGCACATGTTATCATAGAAAACATGAGCATAAAGCGTAATGTTAGATAAGCAGTGAGTGCGCACAGGCTTATCATAGAAAACATGAGCATAAAGCGTAATGTTAGATAAGCAGTGAGTGCGCACAGGCTTATCATAGAAAACATGAGCATAAAGCGTAATGTTAGATAAGCAGTGCGCACAGGCTTATCATAGAAAACATGAGCATAAAGCGTAATGTTAGATAAGCAGTGCGCACAGGCTTATCATAGAAAACATGAGCATAAAGCGTAATGTTAGATAAGCAGTGCGCACAGGCTTATCATAGAAAACATGAGCATAAAGCGTAATGTTAGATAAGCAGTGCGCACAGGCTTATCATAGAAAACATGAGCATAAAGCGTAATGTTAGATAAGCAGTGCGCACAGGTTAGATAAGCAGTGCGCACATGTTAGATAAGCAGTGCGCACATGTTAGATAAGCAGTGCACACATGTTAGATAAGCAGTGCACACATGTTAGATAAGCAGTGCGCACATGTTAGATAAGCAGTGCGGACAGGCTTATCATAGAAAACATGAGCATAAAGCGTAATGTTAGATAAGCAGTGCACACATGTTAGATAAGCAGTGCGCACATGTTAGATAAGCAGTGCGCACATGTTAGATAAGCAGTGCGCACATGTTAGATAAGCAGTGCACACATGTTAGATAAGCAGTGCGCACATGTTAGATAACAATCTTAACAAGGGCATGGTGTATGTCCGAATATAGGTAAAAATGCCAGAGGTAAAAATACCATAGGTAAAAATGCCAGAAGTAAAGTGGTAAAAATGTCATAGGTAAAAATGCCAGGGGTAAAAATGCCAGATGTTTTATAGTAAAATAGAGTTTCAAGCATTTTTTAAGGATTATTGAGTATTGTAGAAGTTACATTTTTAGCTCATCTTTGTTATTGTAGAAAACACGTTCTGGGTTTCTGGAATTTTTCACTTAAAGGAAGTGTCTTCTCAACGAAAATCCAGAGTATGTTTTCCTTGTTCCATCTGCAGTCCCTGAGGTGATAGAGAAGCCAGTGTTCGGGGTGCCTCTCATGGTGGCCATAGACCGGTGCAAGAGTCATGACGGGGTACAGCTGCCTGCACTCTTCAGGGAGTGCATAGACTACATAGAGGAACACGGTAACCATTGTCACAGCAAAGCCTCTAGAAAAATAACTTTGTAAATATCTTTTTATGACATTTTACTGAACAAACAGAAAAAAAAGCATTGCATTGGTAACATTAAAACAATTGATTATTTATAAATTTTTAGTGTTTGTACACGCCAATTGCAGGACTCCACTGTGAAGGTATATATCGGATATCTGGAGTGAAGTCTAAGGTACAGCATCTAAAGGACCTGTACAACCGCGGACAGGAGGTAAATTAATAAAAAGGATGAGTTTCATCAATAGAAAGGGAGAAAATTTACAAAATTTTATTTGCAAAAACTGTCATAAATTATATCTCTGTTTCCAGCGGGATGTAAATCCCAAAGACAGAAAACACTGGTACTTGCCTGAAAACAGACTATAGAGAAGTTTTCAGTGCAATCAAGCATACATAGATAGGATCCTCGCCCTATGAAAAGGAGTTATAAGGCATGTGCGTAAAGTGTCGTCCCAGATTAGCCTGTGCAGTCTGCACAGGCTAATCAGGGACAACACTTTCCGCTTTTATTGTATTCATCTTTTAAGGGAAGTCTTTTCTTATCTGAAATCCAGTTTAGGCGGAAAGTGTTGTCCCTGGTAAGCCTGTGCACACTGCATAGGCTAATCTGGGACTACACTTTAAGCACATGCATTAAGCCCCATTTTCCCAGAGGGAGGCTCATAGGTTTTAATCACACAGTTCCATGTTGGTGTTAAATTGCAGGTGTACCTGGAGGAACATGAACCCAACATTGTGGCAGGGGTCCTCAAACAGTTCCTGAGAGAGCTGCCAGAGCCTGTCCTAACCCACGCACTGATACCCAAGTTTGAGGAGGCCTCTAGTACGTGCAACACTGGGCCCATATTTACAAAGCTCCCTGGGGAAATCTTAGATTAAGTTTTATATTTGTAATGTCAGATAAAGTTTTCTGTAAAAAAATCTGTTTCTGCTTGCAAAAGGTTAAAATAATACTCATAGTAAATAGTAATAATTAAAAATAACACAGCAAGAGACTTAAGATATTTAATGAATTTAAGGAATTTTCTTATGTTTTCCTTAAGGAACTTTGTGAATACAGGCCCTGGTTGTCAGAAGCCAACCTTCAGATACTTCCTTTTCTTATCTTTACTCCTGACAATGAAAAAGTTCCCTGAACTGTATAAATCCGGAGAAAAAATAGTGAAGAACGAAGAAACACCTTTAAATTATTTCAGTATAAAAAGGCATAAAAGCATTATAATTAAAAAAAAAAAGAATTATCTTTGAAAAGTATGTATAAAATTGTTGCTTAAAAAAAAGTTATCTTGTTTATATGAACGTTTTTATTAATGTTAAGCTCAGCTGGTTGTTCAATTATTAGATATGAAAGAAATATGCTGACAACCAGATTAATATAAAACATTCCTCAAACATAGATAGTACCACGTGTTTCTTGCAGCAATACATAACGAGCGTCTTGTGTTTTTTGCAGCGATACGTAACGAGCGTCGCCGTGTGGAGGCGTTCTTAAAGCTGATCAGAGAGCTCCCAGAATGTAACCGTCTACTTCTTTCCTGGATGATTGTACACATGACACACGTCATAGAGAGGGTAGGTGTAGTGTAACCTCTGTCAGAATGTAACTGTCTACTGCTGTACTGGATGATTGTACACATGACACGCATCATAGATCTGGTAGGTGTGAGTGTAGTGTAACCTCTGTCATAATGGTACTATCAGACTTATCTGGGACCACACCTTCAGCCTAGACTGGATTTACGTAAAGATGTGATTTCCTTTTAACCAAACATTCCATAAAAGCTTTTTTGTTCAAGATTTGCCCCTTTGAGATAAAGTATGCGATAAAATGCCCATTTTTTATCAATGCTTGATTTTCTTTCAGTATGAAATTTATGTGCAAAATTGGTCTTCCCATGGGATTGTTTGTGTCACATCGGATCTATTTCAACTTTTTGCATGGGAAAAAAAAAGGGATGGCATCGAATACCTAAATCGGTATTCAGGTATTCAAATATTCGCAAATCCATTCATTCGAATATTCGAATATTGGCTTTACACAGCTGGATTGATTTAACTTCTATTACTCAGTTTCGTATCCGGTAGGGATATTAAATATTAATTGACACAGAAAAACAATTGAATATACATTTGTTGTGTTGAGAAATAGAAAGAAAATGTAGCTTAATTGTAAAAACAAACTTTTAAAAAGCCTATTTAGGCGAAATATATCAGAAAAGAGGGAAACTTGTTCTGTGTAAACTTCCATTGTTTTGTAAGTTATATCCGTTTGCTGAATACGAGGCTGTTTATTAACATTGCTATCAAATAATTGTATCGCTGTTGGCTAATACTATGACCGATACTGTAATCGGGCACAAATAGAAGGAAAAACATCATGTCATAGAATTTTATTTGTATTTGAAATTTTAAAGTAACGATAGCATGTACGTTTATATAAAGAAACATATTAATAAGGCATGCAAAGTACACCAAATATTTAAGAACAAATATAAGGAAAAACATCATGTCATAGAATTTTTTTTGAAATTTTAAAATAACGATATCATGTACGTTTATAAAGAGAAACATTTTAATGTCTGTTCAAACTGTGATCACAGAAACTAAATTATTATTCGCCAGTCAATTGAAGCCCTTAATTGGCACCTAATTGACAAACAACAGTTCGGGCCCTTTCTTAGAGTGTGTATATTGCATTGCGCAATTTGAGTTATTCACACATTTTAATGGCTGTTCATACTGTGATCGCAGAAACTTAATTATTATTCGCCAGTCAATTGAAGCCGTTAATTGACACCCCATTGACAAACATCAGTTCGGGGCCTTTCTTAGAGTGTGTATATTGCATTGCGCAATCAACGCTGATACGGGCCGCGTTATAAGTTTGACACAAAGAAAGTCACAGCAAACAAGTTTATCCCAAATGATTTCGGGTGCCAATTAGTAAGCGGCTCGCGGTCATTAAATACTAGGGCAATTGCGTTTGAAAAAAATAAATAAAAAAAATGCGAATATGCGAATATCAATTCTGTTATTACTGAATACTGGCCATTCAATCGAATATTTGCATAATTTTGCCATCACAAGAAAAAAATCCCATTGGAATTTCAATGTTTTAAATAGGTTCCGTAATGCTTAGTTATCGATTTTAAGCAGTTTTTGAGTATTTGTGCTGATTTTTCTTTTAAAAAATTGAAAAGAAAGAATCCCGTTTTATGGGGAAAATATCCCATGGGAAAAAAGTTATTTTATATGAAGCAATTAACTTGATTTTGTTGAATCATAGAACTATATTATATATCTGTGTATTTTAATACATTTATTTTTAACACATAAATATCGATTTTGTGGAAGTTTTATGAATAAATTGCTCAAAATAACACAAAATTCCGGAGGGATTTTTTTCCTTCTTTAAAATGTGATTCTGTTTTTACATAAAAATACAAGTTTTTTTCTGATCTGAACAAATTGGGGGGAAATCCCATTGGAAACACACACAAAAACATGAGAAAATGAAACAATCTCTTTGGATAGCCAACTTTAAAAANTGATTTAAATTTATTACAATATGAACATTATCAATAACCTTTACTATTCAAAAATGTTCTTCTCATTGACTTCAACAACAATTCACTGTTTAGCAATTTATTACCAATGGAAGGAATGTCTGTGAAACCTGATCTCATCCAAAACAAAATGAATCTTTTGAAATGGTTGTAGACCAGCATATGAGAAATAACAAGTTTATTCTGTAACAGCCAGTACAAATTATTATGGATATTTGATATTAAAAGTCTCCCAGACATGGCAACGAAATATTGAATATGTATCAGGCCTATTCCTTTTAAATAAGAAAATTTAGTTAAACCTTATACTTAATACATGTCAATATTGATAACAAAGGCTTATTAAGCATTGAGCTGTATTCTAGGCAAAAATAACAGTACAACATTGTATTGTTAAATTATGTGCATTCTATCTATCTTGAAAGTATTGCTTTTTGTTTAAAGTTTGTGCTTTCAAAAGAGGATCACATTTAATTGTGTAATATGGTTTGGTTTTGTAAAAAGATGTGCATATGAGGCTTTGAAAATAAAGATGGAAACTTGCAGGTAACCTTTGTGACTTTCTTTTATGCTAGAAGAATACTAATAATAGTGATCTGCTAGAAAATGTATAACATATTTTATGTATAAGTATGTGCTTCTCTGTGAAAGCTTGGGGTATTTGGCTGATTTCAATATGCAAAAAGTAAAACATTAACATTTTTTATTTTTATTTTGACTGATTAACAAGAGTCCCATTGCCATGAAGACAATAAGTATTGTTATACCTACCTTTGAAGAAGGCAGCATATAGCTTTACTTATGTACGGATATCCTGATGTTTGTCGGAGAATTCATGTCTTGGTCATTACTTGGCCATAGATTGATGGCACAAATGAAAACCATAATAAGATGATGTGTTGCATTCAACACCCGTCTCCCTATCTCAAAAGTTAAGGTCATACTTATAGACAGTCCCAGAATACTCGCGCGCACAGCTATCACGGTACTGAAAACAATACAGGAACCTGTATGTTTGTATAGGTCCCTGAACAATTAAAGGAAACAAAGCGATTTTATGTAATAGTGGAAGATTTAAATAGTTTCTGTTATCGATATGATCATCACATAATAGTTCACATTTTTAAAAATAAATATTGTTATCAGTTATCACATAATAGTTCACATTTTTAAAAATAAATATTGTAATCAGTTATTTGGTGATTAATAGAAACAAGTTTCGTCTGCATGTTTTGAGAGTCATAAAACTCAGCATGAATAAGGCCTTGATTGTAATTTAAAATGTTATCAGAAGATGATGCATGTTATCTTATCTTAATAACGGTATCTACACATGTGCAGAAATACCAATGAACACTTTTAATTAGGGATGGCATCAAAAACCTATATTGGTATTCGAATATTCGCAAATCCATTCAATCGAATATTCGAATATTTGCATAAAACGGCTGGGTTGATTTAACTTCTATTACTCAGTTTCGTATCCGATAGGGATATTAAATTTTATTGACACAGAAAAACAATTGAATATACAATTGTTGTGTTGAGAAATAGAAAGAAAAAGGAGCTTAATTGTAAAAACAAACTTTGAAAAAGCCTATTTAGGCGAAATATATCAGAAAAGAGTGAAACTTGTTCTGTGTTAACTTCCATTGTTTTGAAAGTTATATCCGTTTGCTTAATACGAGGCTGTTTATTAACGTTGCTATCGAATAATTGTATCGCTGTCGGCTAGTACTATGACCGATACTTCAATCGGGCACAAATAGAAGGAAAAACATCATGTCATAGAATTTTATTTGAAATTTTAAAGTAAAGAGAGAATGTACGTTTATATAAAGAAACATTAAAAAGGCATGCAAAGAACACCAAATATTCAAGAACAAATATAAGGAAAAACGTCATGTCATAGAATTTTATTTTTATTTGAAATTTTTAAATAACGATATCATGTACGTTTATAAAAAGAAACATTTTAATGTCTGTTCAAACTGTGATCACAGAAACTAATTTATTATTCCCCAGTCAATTGAAGCCCTTAATTGGCACCTAATTGACAAACAATAGTTTGGGCCCTTTCTTAGAGAAATGTAATAATAGGGCAAAGTGTTAAGGATTGTTCATATTCAACTATAACCTTGAACTGTGACTTTTACCTGGTTCTTGCATGTGGCACTCCTCCTGCCTTGTTTGTCACTTCCGTTATTTGAAAAAAAGTGATGCTCTGGACAAAGGGTTATATTTCATGTGACCTAGAATTGTTAACTTGACATTAGATCTAGAGGCCTGGCTCTGGCATGTGACACTCCGTACCATCATGCTTGTCACATCTGATAAGTCATTGAAAATCCATCAATGCTTATCAAAGTTATGCTCCAGACAGAGTGCTTAGGATGAATGTCTTTTATTAGGCTTTTGACCTAGGAGCAAAGATCTTGCTCGCAACTCTGACCAATTACACTTAAGTTATTTATGGTTGATTTCTCATAATGGACATAGAATTATGACCTAGACCTTAGACCAAGTAGGCTGGTTCTTGCATGCTACACTCCATCTCATTATGCTTGTCATTTTTGCAAAATTATCTGAAAATCCATCCATGTTGACAATGTTCCAGACAAAGCGTGTGACACATTGTTCCAAAATGGTTTACTTCTACCAAGTTGTTCGAAAATCCATCCATTGTGGACAACGTAATATGCTCTGGACAAAATCTATTCCTCCTTCCACCACCCCACCCAGTGGCGTTCCCATAATTCAGAACGTTTTTGAAATAGACTTATATTAATTGGTTCACAAAGTATAATAGTTTTACTCTGTGAACAGTTTTCAACAAGTAATTCATGGGCATTTCAAAAAGTGCTTTGTTAGCATCACCAGTGGCCAAAATAGGCACTGCCTACTAAAATCTCCAATAAGCTACTAATTATTTTTTTGTTAATAAAGCAGATTTTAACACTTTCTGAGATAATTATTTGTTAATAATATGCATTTTGGCTACTAATTCAGACTTCTTTGTTCTAACCTAGATAATTCACATTAAATAAAGATGACTGTGCAGGCATTTCCACAGGCAGTTTTAGCACAGCGGGCCCGCAGTGCCTGGACTTCAAAATAAATGGTGTTTGTCCCCTAATAATGGTTGATAATGATCAATTATTTCTTGTACACATGACGTTATCAAACGTCTCAATTGATTGCTCTTGCCCACTTAAAATGTTTTAAGACTATTTTCTCAACGGCAACTTTAAATAAACANTTGGACGCTACTTTAGGCACATGCATTAAGATTTTTGTCTGAGAGTGCAGCTCGATTGTAATATTTCTTAATAAGAAAATGTTAATACAAATCTAGAGCTTTCTTTGCAAGAACAATTAAGTTTAGATTTTAAAACATGTTTTGCAGTATATTTTATTCTATTGGTAACCCCCGCCAATATAGTTTTCGCTTTGTCAGTCAGTTTGTCTGTCACAAACTTTTGAGGGCTATATCTCAGAAAGAATGTAAGATTTCAACATAAAACTTTATGTGTGTACAGATATCAATCAGTAGAAGTGTCATGCACAAGATATATTACCCTTAACTTTCTTATTGCCCTTTGTTGTCTTTGTATGATGTAACTATTCATGGCTATATCTCAGATACTATACAACACTTCAGCCTGAACATTCATAGTTGTATAAATGTCATTAAGGAGAAGTGCCATGGGCAAGAACCGTAACCATGCACTTTCTTAAATAAATGTTATTACCCTTTTTTGTTTTTGTATGATGATGCATACCAAGAAAATGTATATCCTTTTGTCACAATTTGTGTAATGTTCATTGATTCATGAAACAGATGCTCCATTCATTTTCAATATTATTTGATTCATAACAAAAATGTTATCTGAATTTTATTGTCTGCCGCCAACGCATCACAGGTACAAATAATTGAGAAAAGACACAGCCCTTCAAATAACCTTTTCTTTAATTCTGCAATCATCAGTTAAGAAAAGTTATTCATCAGGGAATATCACTTCAACAAATTTGCATGTAACACTGCCAATTGTGTGTTGCACCGTGTTGATCATTATAACTACAGCAAAAGGAGAACAAGATGACTCTCCAGAACGTGTCCATCGTGCTGAGCCCCACCATGCAGATCAGTCACCGAGTTCTCAACATCCTCTTCATGCACACCAGTCAACTGTTCAGTGACACGGCCATCAAAAGGTTCACTCTTGCAATGTTTCGTTGTGACATATAGAAATATTTTGGTGAAAACCTTAAACTATCTCTTATTTCTCTTTATTATGCATATACTGCAGCTGTCAACATTTTGATATTCTGACAGTTTTATCTGCTACTGCAAGGTCCCATCTATTATGCCAGCTTAGGATATGTGTGTTAGCTTTATAAGCCTTTATCAGTTAGAAATTGTCAGGTAGACTTTATCAGACGGACTTTGTCAGGCTTAATTTAGCAAAGACAGACTTTGTCAGGGAGCTTTGTCAGTTAGACTTTGTCAGTTAGACTTCTTGTCAGGTAAACTTTGTCACATAGACATTTTGTCAGGCATACATTGTCTGGTAGACTTTGTCAGTTAGACTTTGTCAGTTAGACATTGTCAGGTAGACTTTGTCAGGTAGACTTTGTCAGTTAAACTTTGTCAGTTACACTGTGTCAGTTACACTTTGTCAGGTAGACTTTTTTGTCAAGCAGACGATATCATGTAGACTGTCAGGCAGACTTTGTTAGGTAGACATTTTGTCAGGCAGACATTGTCAGTTAGACTTTGTCAGATAGACATTGTCAGGTAGATTTTGTCAGTTAAACTTTGTCAGTTACACTTTGTCAGACAGACTTTGTTAGGTAGGCTTTGTCAGGTAGACTTTGTCAGGCAGACTTTTAGACAGACTGTCAGGCAGACTTTGTCAGGCAGACTTTGTCAGGTAGACTTTGTTAGGTAGACATTGTTAGGTAGACAATGTCAGACAGAATTTGTCAGGTAGACATTGTCAGGTAGACTTTGTCAGACAGACTTTGTCAGGCAGACATTGTCAGGTAGACTTTGTAAGGTAGACTTTGTCAGGCAGACTTTGTCAGGCAGACTTTGTCAGGCAGACTTTGTCAGGCAGACTTTATCAGGTAGTCTTTGTCAGCCAGACTTTGTCAGGAAGACTTTGTCAGGTAGACTGTGTAAGGTAGACTTTGTCAGGTAGACTTTGTCAGAAACACTTTGTCATGTAGACTTTGTCAGGCAGACTTTGTCAGGTAGACTGTGTAAGGTAGACTTTGTCAGGCAGACTTTGTCAGGTAGACTGTCAGGCAGACTTTGTCAGGTAGACAATGTCAGGCAGACTTTGTCTGGCAGATTGTCAGGAAGACTTTGTCAGGTAGACTGTCAGGCAGACTTTGTCTGGCGGACTTTGTCAGGTAGACTTTGTGAGACAGACTTTGTCAGGCAGACCAGGTAGACATTGTCAGACAGACTTTGTCAGACAGACTTTGTCAGGCAGACTGTGTAAGGTAGACTTTGTTAGGTAGACATTGTCAGGAAGACTGTGTTTGGTAGTCTTGGTCAGGTAGACATTGTCAGACAGACTTTGTCAGGTAGACTTTGTAAGGTAGACTTTGTCAGGCAGACTTTGTCAGGTAGACTGTTTCAGGTAGACATTGTCAGGCAGACAGACTTTGTCAGGTAGACTGTGTTAGGTAGTCTTGGTGAGGTAGACATTGTCAGGTAGACTTTGTCAAACAGACATTTTGAGGCAAACTTTGCCAAGCAGACTTTGTCAGGTAGACTGTGTTAGGTAGTTTTGGTCAGGTAGACTTTGCCTGGCAGACTTTGTCAGGTTGACTGTGTTTAGTTGTCTTGGTCAGGTAGACATTGTCAGGCTGACTTTGTCAGACAGAGTTTGTCAGACAGACTTTGTCAGACAGACTTTGTTGGGTAGTCTTGGCCAGGTAGACTTTGTCAGGTAGACATTGTCAGACAGACTTTGTCAGATAGACTGTGTTAGGTAGTCTTGGTCAGGTAGACTTTGTCAGGTAGACATTGTCAGACAGACTTTGTCAGGTAGACTGTGTTAGGTAGTCTTCGTTAGGTAGACATTGTCAGGCAGACTTTGTCAGACAGACTTTGTCAGGTAGACTGTGTCAGGTAGACTTTGTCAGACAGACTTTGTCAGGTAGACTGTGTAAGGTAGACTGTGTAAGGTAGTCTTGGTCAGGTAGACATTGTCAGGCAGACTTTGTCAGGTAGACATTGTCAGGCAGACATTTTGAGGCAAACTTTGTCAGGCAGACTATGTCAGGTAGACTTTGTTAGGTAGTCTTGGTCAGTTAGACTTGGCATGCAGGTTTTGTCAGGCAGACATTATTAGGCAGACTTTGTTGAGTAGACTTTGTCAATGAGACTGTTTGTCATGCAGACATTGTCACGTCAAAGTCACGTCAGGCAGACTTTGTCAGGTAGACATTGTCAGACAGACTTTGTCAGGTTGACTTTGTCAGACAGACATTGTCTGGCAGACTTTTTGAGACAAACTTTGACTGACAAACTTTGAAAGATAGAGTTTGTCAGGCAGACTTTGTCAGGTAGACTTTTTCAGGCAGTCTTTTTCAGGCAGACATTGTCAGACAGATGTTGTCAGGCAGACATTGTCAGACAGATTTTGTCAGGTATGCATTGTCAGGTAGACTTTGTCAGACAGACTTTGTCATGTAGACTTTGTTAGGCAGATTTTGTCAGGCAAATATTTCTGGCAGATGCTGAGAGACAAACTTTGTCAGACAGACTTTGTCAAGTAGACTTTGTCAGTTAGACTTCATCCATTAGACTTTGTCAGGCAGACTTTGTCAGGCAGACATTTTGAGGCAGGCTTTGTCAGGAAGACTTTGTCAGGTAGACTTTGTCAGGCAGACTTTGTTATGTAGTCTTGGTCAGTTAGACTTTGTCATGCAGACTTTGTCAGGCAGACATTTATAGGCAGACGTTGTTGAGTAGACCTTGTCATGTAGACTTTGTCAGATAGTTTTTTTTTCATGCAGAAATTGTCATGTAGACTTTGTCACATAGACTTTGTCACATAGACTTTGTCACATAGACTTTGTCAGACAGACTTTGTCAGGTAGACATTGTCAGGTAGACTTTGTCAGACAAACATTGTCTGGCATACTTTGTGGGACAAACTTTGTCAGACATACTTTGTCAGGCAGACTTTGTCAGGTACACATTGTCAGACAGACTTTGTAACTCAGACTTTAACAGGTAGACATTGTCAGGTAGACTTTGTCAGGCAGGCATTGTCTCAAATGTCACCCCACTTTAGTGTTTGGGCTGTTCCCTTGTGCAGGTTCACTGTAGTGTTTGATTGTTCCATGGTGCAGGTTCACTGTAGTGTTTGGCTGTTCCATGGTGCAGATTCACTTTAGTGTTTGACTGTCTATTGTGAAGGTTCACTGTAGTGTTTGACTGTTCCCTTGTGCAGGTTCACTGTAGTGTTTGACTGTCCATTGTGCAGGTTCACTGTAGTGTTTGACTGTTCCATTGTGCAGGTTCACTGTAGTGTTTGACTGTTCATTTCGCAGGTTCACCGTAATGTTTGGGTGTTCCATGGTGCAAGTTCACTGTAGTGTTTGACTGTTCAATGATGCAGCTTCACTGTAGTGTTTAGCTGTTCTATTGTGCAGGTTCACTGTAGTGTTTGGCTGTTCCATTGTGCAGGTTCACTGTAAAGTTTGGCTGTTTCATTGTATGGGTTCAGTGTTGTGTTTGGCTGTTCCATGGTGCAGGTTCTCTGTAGTGTTTGGCTGCTCCATTGTTCAGGTTCACTTAAGTGTTTGGCTGTCCATTGTGCAGGTTCACTGTAGTGTTTGACTGTTCCATGGTGCAGGTTCTCTGTTGTAGTTAAGGTTCACTTTAGTGTTTGTCTGTTCCATTGTTCAGGTTCACTGTAGTGTTTGTTCAATTGTGCAGGTTCACTGTAGTGTTTGGCTGTTCCATTGTACAGGGTCACTGTAGTGTTTGGCTGTTCCATTGTTCAGGTTCACTGTAGTGTTTGACTGTTCCATTGTGCAGTTTCTCTGTTGTAGTTGACTGTTCAATGGTGCAGGTTTACTGTAGTGTTTGACTGTTCCATTGTTCAGGTTCACTGTAGTGTTTAACTGTTCCATTGTGCAGGTTCACTGTAGTGTTTGGCTGTTCCATGGTGTAGGTTGACTGTAGTGTTTGACTGTTCCATTGTGCAAGTTCACTGTACTGTTCACTGTTCCATTGTGCAGGTTCACTGTAGTATTTGAATATTCCATTGTGCAGGTTCATTGTAGTGTTTGACTGTTCCATGGTGCAGGTTCTCTGTTGTAGTTGACTGTTCCATGGTGCAGGGTCACTGTAGTGTTTGACTGTTCCATTGTTCTGGTTCACTGTAGTGTTTGGCTGTTCCATTGTACAGGTTCACTGTAGTGTTTGACTGCTCCATTGTGCATGTTTACTGTAGTGTTTGACTGTTACATTGTGCAGGTTCACTGTAGTGTTTGGCTGTTCCATGGTGCAGGTTCACTGTAGTGTTCGGCTGTTCCATTGTGCAGGTTCACTGTAGTGTTTGGCTGTTCCATTGTACAGGTTCACTGTAGTGTTCGGATGTTCCATTGTTCAGGTTCACTGTTGTGTTTGACTGTTCCATTGTTCAGGTTTACTGTAGTGTTTGACTGTTCCATTGTGCAGGTTTACTGTAGTGTTTGGCTGTTCCATGGTGCAGGTTTACTGTAGTGTTTGGCTGTTCCATTGTTCAGGTTCACTGTAGTGTTTGACTGTTCCATTGTTCAGGTTCAATGTAGTGTTTGGCTGTTCCATTGTGCATGTTCACTGTAGTGTTTGACTGTTCTATGGTGCAGGTTCACTGTAGTGTTTGACTCTTCCATTGTGCATGTTCACTGTAGTGTTTGGCTGTTCCATGGTGCAGGTACACTGAAGTGTTTTGCTGTTCCAGGTACGTGCCCCCATTGAAGCCCGCCACGTCACGGTGGTCCCTGGAGCTGCCTGACCAGCCTGGCCCTCTGGAGGAGGAACTCAACAAGCAGGAGTCACTGCTGGCCCAGCTGCATGCCGAGCTTGCGTCCGGCACCGCCAGCACAGAGAAAGAGGAACAAATCTGGGAGGTCCAGCGCATCTGTACACAGCTGAAACGAAAGGTACAAAATGGGGTCAACATTGGCATCTAGTGATATATTGTATTGTTTAAATGTGTTTATAGTAAAAACTTTTATTTGTTGTTATACTGTCTCAGACTGTCACCACATTGAGTCTGTGGCATACAGAGTAGAAAACTACAGTTATTACACAAGCATCACGTGTTAGTTTCTACATGTTTCAGGTGAGCGACTTAGGGCCTTTAGACCTTCTTGTTTCAGGTGATGCTCTAGCGCTACTTCTTGTATCCTAGTGTGCTGCTTTTTTCAGATGATATCCTTGTGCTGCTTCTTGTTTAAGATGATGTAACCTAGTGATGCTTCTTGTTTCAAATGATTTCTCAGTGCTGCATCTTGTTTAAAATGAGATAACCTAGTGATGCTTTTCGTTTCAGATGATATCCTAGTACTGCTTCTTGTTTCTGATGATATCCTAGTACTGCTTCTTGTTTCGGATGATATCCTAGTGTTGCTGCTTGTTTCAGATGATATCCTAGTGTTGCTGCTTGTTTCAGATGATATCATAGTGTTGCTGCTTGTTTCAGATGATATCCTAGTACTGCTTCTTGTTTCAGATGATATCCTAGTTTTGCTGCTTGTTTCAGATGATATCCTAGTACTGCTTCTTGTTTCAGATGATATCCTAGTACTGCTGCTTGTTTCAGATGATATCCTGTGCTACTTGTTTCAGATGATATACTAGTGTGTTACTTGTTTCAGATAATATTCTGTGCTACTTGTTTCAGATTTATACTAGTGTTGCTGCTTCTTTCAGATATTCTAGTGTTGCTGCTTGTTTTAGATGATACCCTGAGCTACTTGTTTCAGATGATATCATGTGCTGCTCGTTTCAGATGATATTCCTTGCTTCTTGTTGCAGATGATATCCTGTGCTACATGTTTCAGAATTTACCCTAGTGTTGCAGCTGGTTTCAGATGATATCCTAGTTAGTGTTGCTGCTTATTTCAGATGATATCATAATATTGCTGCTTGTTTCAGATGATATCATAGTATTGCTGCTTGTTTCAGATGATATCCTTGTGTGCTGCTTGTTTGAGATGATATCATTGGCTTGCTGCTTGTTTCAGATGATATCCTATTGTTGCTGCTTGTTTCAGATGAAATCCTAGTGTTGCTGCTTGTTTCAGATGATATCATAGTGTTGCTACTTGTTTCAGATGATATCATGAGCTGCTTGTTTCAGATGATATCCTGAGCTACTAGTTTCAGATGATATCATGTGCTTCTTGTTTCAGATGATATATTGTGCTACTTGTTTCAGATGATATACTAGTGTTGCTGCTTGTTTCAGATATTCTAGTGTTGCTGCTTGTTTCAGATGATATCCTAGTGTTGCTGATTGTTTCAGATGATATCCTGTGCTACTTGTTTCAGATGATATCTGTGCTACTTGTTTCAGATGATATCCTGTGCTACTTGTTTCAGATGATATCCTGTGCTTCTTGTTTCAGATGATATCCTGTGCTACTTGTTTCAGATGATATCCTGTGCTACTTGTTTCAGATGATATCCTGTGCTTCTTGTTTCAGATGATATCCTGTGCTACTTGTTTCAGATGTTATCCTGTGCTGCTTGTTTCAGATGATATCATGTGCTGCTTGTTTCAGATGATATCCTGTGCTACTTGTTTCAGGTGATATTTTGTGCTACTTGTTTCGGATGATATCCTGTGCTGCTTGTGTCAGATGATATCCTTTGCTACTTGTTTCAGATGATATCTTGTGTTACTTGTTTGAGACGATATCATGTGCTACTTGTTTCAGATGATATCATGTGCTACTTGTTTCGGATGATATCCTGCGCTTCTTGTGTCAGATGATATCCTTTGCTACTTGTTTCAGATGATATGCTAGTGTGCTGCTTGTTTCAGATATCCTAGTGTGCTGCTTGTGTCAGATGATATCCTGTGCTACTTGTTTCAGACGATATCATGTGCTGCTTGTTTCAGATGAAATCCTCTGCAACATGTTTCAGATGATACCATGTACTGCTTGTTTCAGATGATATGCTATTGTTGCTACTTGTTTCAGATGATATCCTGAGCTACTTGTTTCAGATGATATCCTGAGCGACTTGTTTTAGATGATATCCTTAGCTACTTGTTTCAGATGTTATCCTGTGCTGCTTGTTTCAGATGATATCCTGAGCTACTTGTTTCTGATGATATCCTGTGCTATTAGNTTTTTAGGGGGGGAATGCGGCCGAATTTCGGCTGTGGATTTGACAGATTGAGGGCCCTGAAGCGTCATGCCAATAAAGAAGACTGACAAAGGTTAATTTTCTATTTTTCAAGTTTATGCAAAGTGTTGTTTTTTTGTTCAAATTTGGGGCCGATATCAGGCCCCATTCCCAATGGAAAAAAAGTAAAGTATATATTTTCCCATATGGGACCTAAAAATTCCCAATTGAAGGTTTAAAAAAAATATAAAAAAAAATAAGATCTTTACATTTTGTTTATCTCCCATCCAGCTCTATCAGTTGAATCTTAATAAGGCCAGAGTTTTTTATCTTCTGTTAAACGGGAGAGCCTCATCCAATTTTCTGAAAAGTGAAATAAAAATAAAACAGAAAAAAAAACAATTTTATTTTCATTTTTTCCTCCGCATCCAACAAAAAGTGGTCTTCGAAAAAAAAAAATTGATAGTGTATTTTAGCCTTTGCTGTTTTTTTTTGCTTTTTCAACAGTTTGTGTGTCCTCAAAAGTTTGCTTAAACATTTAACTTCTTTTTATGTTTTTAAACTTTTTTTGAGATCTCTTTCACTTTATACTGACTGGGGACTGTCTGGCAATACCAGGAAGTTTACAGGTACCGGTATTATTTTTTTTTAACTGTTTTTAGCTACTTTCAAAAATAAAATATATTTTTTTTTATTATGTTTTATTTTATTTTATTTTTTCCTACGAAACTTTTTTGAGTTTTTATTTATATATTTTTTTCCTCCTCCTACACAAACTTTCAAAAAAAAAATCCCGTTAAACAGAAAACAATAAAACTCTGGCCTAAATATAATATTGAAAACCCTTTTATTCTGAATTTTGAAGCATTTGTTAGCAAAACAGCAACAACACTTATTTCCCAATTTTAGTCAAAACGCCACAAATTTTCCCCAATCCAAAAGGGACCCGGCCCCATTCCCAATTTGTTGAAAAAAACACACTGGCACACACAACACCCACACAACAAAATGAATTTGATTAGGGCAAAGGCCTAGCCTTCCAATTTAAGGGAAAAAACTGAGAAAGGGGGAAATAAATTACAATATATTCAGTGTTTTCATTATTAACCGATTGGCGATCCATATCATCGGTTGAAAATCTCGAAAAATCGGTTGTTTTTTATCCGATAGTGAAATAAATTTAGTGGTGTCACACCGCACCGTTTTTATGAAACATCATTGACGAATTCGTTGGTCTAAAACGAAAGAGCTAATCAGAAGCGTTTTAACAGAAATATTGCACACCGCGCCGTTTTTATTAAAACATCGGTGACGATTCGTCGGTCTAAAACGAAAGAGCGAATCAGAAGCGTTATAACAGAAACCGATGTACAAATTAAGCATAGAGTCTGGTGGCAAGAAAAGAAAACTCAATCTTTTAGACTTTGGTTTTAAAGCTAAATCTGGTTAGAAAGAAAATGACACAGTTGATTTTTCTTTTTGTTTATATTGTTAGTTATTGTTCAATAACTATCTGTTATATTTGTTTTGGTTCTCGTTATCTTGTTTGCGCTGTTTTAGATCGGCTTCGTTCACGATTGTTGTGAATTTTCTTAGTGCCGTTTGTTGTTATGGTTTTATCGCTGAAAAGAGGGTAAGTTTTTCGCATTATCAGAATTGTATTCAACTGTTTATAGTTTGACACAATCACTCTTGTTTGAAGTTGTTGTTTGTTTGTTGCGGGTGTTTTTGTCATATAGATTTAGTTTTTAATTAAGTAAGGATTGACAGCTTCTTACATTATTATGACTTCGTTTGCCATTGTAATGGAGCAGAGGACAATTTTCATTTAATAAATTTAATACAAAGGGAAAAATATAAATTGNTTATGACTTCGTTTGCCATTGTAATGGAGCAGAGGACAATTTTCATTTAATAAATTTAATACAAAGGGAAACATTATAAATTGTCTGAACTTAGACCTGTCATATTAATTACTACAATGTAAATATTTGTTTGATTTTGTTCTTGCTTTATGAGTAAATTTATATTTAGGTACCATAAACTCAACATATAATGATGATAGAAGGTGATCTGTTCAAATAACTTAATAATATAATTTTATCACTAAATTTTCAAATAAAATTATATGGATAATAAAATAAAAAAGATATGAAAAAAATATGATGAGGAAAAAACTGCTCAAGGCAATTTAATCTGTTTTGATCTTTTGAAGGCTCAGATGATAGTTCTGCGAACCTAAACACAAGTGAAGCAATGGCAGTTGATGTGACACCATCGCAGAGCAACATAGATCAGCTGACAGTTTCAGGGAGTGATATGACAGATACGGNAAAAACTGCTCAAGGCAATTTAATCTGTTTTGATCTTTTGAAGGCTCAGATGATGGTTCTGCGAACCTAAACACTAGTGAAGCAATGGCAGTTGATGTGACACCATTGCAGAGCAACATAGATCAGCCGACAGTTTCAGGGAGTGATAGCAACATAGATCAGCTGACAGTTTCAGGGAGTTATATGACAGATACGGATAAGCCTACCAGTTCGGAAAAATCATCAGATTCTGGGAGTCAAGAAAAGCACAAGCCTTTTACTGATNTGACACCATCGCAGAGCAACATAGATCAGCTGACAGTTTCAGGAAGTGATATGACAGATACGAATAAGCCTACCAGTTCGGAAAAATCTTCAGATTCTGGGAGTAAAGAAAAGCACAAGCCTTTTACTGATGATGAGTGTTTAACTTTGACACAGTCATTATTTGAAAGTTGTACCAACAAAGTTCACAGTCGATATTTATGTCAAAAAGCTTTCTGCAGCGACATTTCTGACTCTGAAAAGAAAAGACTTTCACCAAAAAAGTTTAATCATAGCAAGTTAACTGATTATTGGTGGCTGTCATTTGTTGAGGGGCAGGGAATGTACTGTATATTATGTAAAAAGCATAACTTAAAGCATAAATTAAACAAAAGAGATGTTTTTGTTACCACACCTGCTACTAGATTCTTGGAGGATGCTCTTAAAGTTCATGCTGCTTCTCAAATGCACAAATCAGCCATTGAAACAGAAATGGTTCAGAAATTGTCAATTTTTCATACTGAAGTGTGTCACAAAAAGAATGTTGAATCGTCTTTATATGAAAAAGTTTTTTCCACTGTTTACTTTCTTATGAAAAACTTTGTATCAAATAGGAAATTGTTGCCATTGTTAGATATGATTGAAAATGTCTTTGAGTATGAGAATTTAAGATTTTTTAACCACAAGTCTGCTGGTTCACAAAGGGATTTTTTTCTGTTACTTGGTGATACAGTCAAGGATAGTGTAATAGAGAAAGCTCACAAGGCCCAAGCATATGGTTTGCTGACAGATGAAGTATCAGATATTAGCGTGACAGAACATTTGATTACATTTATTCAGTATTTTGATCAGGAGCTAGGCAGTGTGCAAACATCATTTCTTTCTTGTCAGAACATTTTTGAACATTATTCTTCAGCAAATGCCAAGGCCATCTCTGATCTTCTTCTTGAGTCAATAAACACAAGTGGGCTTGATCTTGGTAAATTTACAGGATTTTCCTCTGATGGCGCATCGGTAATGGTTGGGAAAAAAGGAGGGGTTGCTACATTACTTAGAGAGAAGTGCCCAACTCTTATTAATGTTCACTGTATATGTCATAAACTCGCCCTTTCTTGTACAGACAGCAATGAAGGCATAAAGTATGTGAAAGAAGTAGAACTTGTTCTAAGGCAGTTGTGGAACTATTTTGAAAACTCACCCAAAAGAATGGCATGTTATCTTAAGGTACAGATGGAACTTAAAGGATTAAATTTGAGTAAAGGTGCATCTAAGAAAGTTGCTTCACGCTTGAAGAAAGCCTGTAGGACCAGGTGGTTAAGTCTTGATTCTTCTGTTACAGCAGTCTACAATGACTATGAAGCTTTATTACAAACTTTAGATCTTGCTAAAACTGAAGATGCTATTGCTTTGGGACTTTCTAAGAAAATAAGAAACATAAAATTTCTTGGTGTTATTTACATTCTGAGACATATACTTCCTGTGTTGTCACATCTGTCAAGAGTTTTCCAGAGTAGCTCTTTCAATTTTTCTGCCATTATCCCTGAAGTCAATAGTGCAAAAGACAAACTTGATAGTATTCTTCAAGAAGAAACACCAATTACGGCTTTGCAAAGTGATATAGACTCAATTAATAACATCAGTGCTGAACTCTCTTTGAACTCAAAAGCCATGAATGAAATTCAGTCTTTATTCAAAAATTACATTGCTGCTTTGAAAAACAATATTGACCGAAGGTTTACTGATACTTCAGAAATCATAACCTCATTTAGTATTTTTGATATCCAGGGTATTCCAAATGATACAGCACAGTTTAAGGAATATGGTAATAGAGAAATACAGATACTTGCTAGACATTTCTACAGAGGAGAAAATGGAGAAGAATTGTCTGANTGTCAGATGATATCCTTTGCTACTTGTTTCAGATGATATGCTAGTGTGCTGCTTGTTTCAGATATCCTAGTGTGCTGCTTGTTTCAGATGATATCCTGTGCTACTTGTTTCAGATGATATCCTGTGCTGCTTGTTTCAGACGATATCCTGTGCTACTTGTTTCAGATGATATCATGTGCTGCTTGTTTCAGATGAAATCCTGTGCAACATGTTTCAGATGATACCATGTACTGCTTGTTTCAGATGATATGCTTTTGTTGCTACTTGTTTCATATGATATCCTGAGCTACTTGTTTCAGATGATATCCTGAGCGACTTGTTTCAGATGATATCCTTAGCTACTTGTTTCAGATGTTATCCTGTTCTGCTTGTTTCAGATGATATCCTGTGCTTCTTATTTCAGATGATATCCTGAGCTTCTTGTTTCTGATGATATCCTGTGCTATTAGTTTCAGATGATATCCTGTGCTGCTTGTTTCAGATGATATCCTGAGCTATCTGTTTCAGATGATATCCTGTGCTGCTTGTTTCAGATGATATTTTGTGCTACTTGTTTCAGATGATATCCTGTGCTACTTGTTTCAGATGATATCCTGTGCTACTTGTTTCAGATGATATCCTGTGCTACTTGTTTCAGATGATATACTGTGCTACTTGTTTCAGATGATATCCTGAGCTACTTGTTTCAGATCAAGGTGGCAAAGAAGGGTGCGGAGGTGATGGAGAAGAGAAAGAGAGACCGAGATGAGACCAGCAAGAGGAACGTTGTACTTGAGGAGCAAGAGGAGATAGCAGCGCTGGAGCTGCCTGAGGGAGAGGTACAGATTTGACATTCTGGGGAATCATGTCATGTTTAGCATATATTCATATCATCGCTGTGTATGTTATTTATTTTTCTTGTTCAAGCATTTGGTATTTATTGTCTAGTTCTTGCATTCTTGCGGACGTACATTTTGTTTTCGTACCAAGTTGCTTCTATTATTTTTTGTGTGACCTATACCATAAAAACTCCCTATGATACGTGGTTGTCAAGTATAAAATCCAGGTTTGTTCTCTACAGGTATTGAAGTTAGAGTTACGTACCCCACCACCAGACGCCCCACAACCACCCATGGTAGCTGAGGACAGTCAGGAATTACAGACCGAGACTGAATCTGTTTGTGAAACCGAGACCAATCTCGCCTTACGAGCCATGAGTCTGGAGAAGGTGACTCTCAAGGAACTGGCCAATCAGAGACGAGCAAAGAGTGAGGAAAGCATGAAGAAGTCTGTAGAAAGGGTTGATGTTGCTGGGTTGGAAGAAGTTGGAGCAGAGGTGACCGTTGATGGAAATATAAATGTTGATGAAGAGGTAGCAGTGACTGAGAATGCAGAGGATGAAACAGTGGAAGGTCATAGGGAGCTGGAAGATAAAGGGGCAAAGGTTGAAGACAAAATTAAGCATGTCAGTCTATTAGAGGGAACAAAAGACACTCTCAATAAAACCGAAAAAATGTTGGAGGAAAGTGTTTCTGTACAGACTGTATTAGAATCTGATTCTGTACAGACAGTAACGGATGTTGAGTCTGGGATTGCAACTGATGGCTCTGTACAGACTGTGACAGAGTCAGTGGAGACAGTTGACGAATCTGTACACACAGCTGCAGATGATGAAAGTAGAGAATCAGACACCAGAGCTACACAGGTAGACGTTGCTGTGAGAGGGAAAGGTTTGTCAGCTGAGAATGTGAAGTCAGAATTGGCCATGAAGGCTCTTCTGCAGGAAGACTCGGCCACAGACTCTGAGGTAATAGTTCTCACAATAGGGCTTAAAAACAATGAGACAATCGCTCATACAATAGGGTTCTAGAGCAATGACGTAATCACTCTTACAATAGGGTTCTAGAGCATGAGGTAATCACTCTTACAATATGGTTCTAGAGCAATTAGGTAATCACTCTTACAATATGGTTCTAGAGCAATGAGGCAATCACTCTTACAATAGGTTCTAGAGCAATGAGGCAATCACTCTTACAATAGGGTTTTAGAGCAATGAGGTAATCACTCTTACAATAGGGTTCTAGAGCAATGAGGCAATCACTCCTACAATATGGTTCTAGAGCAATGGGGCAATCACGCTTACAATAGGGTTCTAGAGCAATTAGG
This sequence comes from Dreissena rostriformis, assembly GCA_007657795.1. Taxonomy (NCBI): domain Eukaryota; kingdom Metazoa; phylum Mollusca; class Bivalvia; order Myida; family Dreissenidae; genus Dreissena; species Dreissena rostriformis. Next base: position 62,603 of record VMBQ01004050.1, read on the forward strand.
CAATCACTCTTACAATATGGTTCTAGAGCAATTAGGTAATCACTCTTACAATAGGGTTCTAAAGCAATGAGGTAATCACTCTAACAATAGGGTTCTAGAGCGTACAATATGGTTCTAGAGCTTACAATAGGGTTCTAGAGCTTACAATAGGGTTCTAGAGAAATTACCTTTGAGATTATCGTGCATACAATAGGGTTCTAGAGCAATAAGGTAATCACTCTTACAATAGGGTTCTTGAGCAATGAGGTAACCACTCTTTCAATAGGGTTTTAGAGCAATTAGGCAATCGCTCTTACAATATGGTTCAAGAGCAATTAGGTAATAATGGCAATCACTCTTACAATATGGTTATACAGCAATTAGGCACTGCTCTTACAATATGGTTCTAGAGCAATTAGGCCTTGCTCTTATAATATGGTTCAAGAGCAATGAGGCAATCGCTCTTACAATAGGGTTCTAGAGCAATGAGGCAATCACTCTTACAATAGGGTTCTAGAGCAATGAGGAAATCGCTCTTACAATAAGGTTTTAGAGCAATTAGGTAATCACTCTTACAATATGGTTCTAGAGCAATGAGGCAATCACTCTTACAATATGGTTCTAGAGCAATGAGGCAATCACTCTTACAATAGGGTTCTAGAGCAATGAGGCAATCACTAACAATATGGTTCTAGAGCAATGAGGCAATCACTCTTACAATATGGTTCTAGAGCAATTAGGTAATCACTGTTACAATATGGTTCTACAGCAATTAGGCACTGCTCTTACAATAGGGTTTTAGAGCAATGAGGTAATCACTCTTACAATATGGTTCTACAGCAATTAGGTACTGCTCTTACAATAGGTTCTAGAGCAATGAGGCAATCACTCTTACAATAGGGTTCTAGAGCAATGAGGCAATCACTTTTACAATAGGATTCTAGAGCAATGAGGTAATCACTCTTACAATAGGGTTCTAGAGCAATGAGGCAATCACTCTTACAATAGGGTTCTAGAGCAATGAGGCAGTCACTCTTACAATATGGTTCTACAGCAATTAGGCAGTCGCTCTTACAATATGGTTCTAGAGCAATGAGGTAATCACTCTTACAAAAGGGTTCTGGAGCAATGAGGCAATCACTCTTACAATAGGGTTCTAGAGCAATGAGGCAGTCACTCTTACAATATTCTTCTACAGCAATAAGGGAGTCGCTCTCACAATATGGTTCTAGAGCAATGAGGTAATCACTCTTACAATAGGGTNTTGTTTTCATCCTTATGTGTGTTCGTTCGTTAAATTTAATTTATTCTGAACGAATTTCCATTTCTAAGTATTTGTGTTCTAAAAAAGGTCACGAAGATGTGCCAAGTAGAGAGATTTTTGTGGTAACTGCATACCAAGCTCGTAGATTGTGTTCCATTCCCGAGTTCGTTGTCAGTAAAAGCAAATAATAACTACAATATAATCGTTCCAAAAATGCATTATCTTTTATGCTAATGTTTTATTCAGACATAATAAGAAACATTATAGTTGATATAGTGCATGAACATCTAAAAAAAAAAACACACAACAACATGATTATGTAAACCTCTATATGCGCTTATACATATGCACCTCTTTTTGCCAACCAGTGGGCGGAGTCTAAACTTTGCAGGTGTGCGTGACGTCACTCGTCAACTGGTCTATAGTAGGATATTAAACACATGCAAAGTGTCCTACCCAGCAATATTCTATAATTAATATATATTTAACTTACACATGATATGACATTTTGTGACAGATTTAATTAATAAGTGCACTTGGCATTTTTAACCATTGTTATAATATAGGTTTGTATGATAGATCCATTTGTCTATCGAGATTGCACATAAGAATATTCAAAGATCATTGGCGAGCAATATGAAACTGGGTATTATGATAATTACACTGCACAATTTTCGAATAATATTGATATTCCAGTTGAAAATGTAGTAAACAAGTTGTCCATTAAATGTGAAGGAGGTTGATTAACTTTTTGTGCTGTTTATTGTGACCGTCAAAAATACCCTACAAGATGAACAAAACATGAGCAGTGAGTAAACTTTTGTTTTGCTTAAAAGTAAACAAAATTAACATGAAAACATTTATTATTTTGTGAACACTTTTGTTGGTCATAAATTTGTTTTGAATTACCAACACTTATTTTCTGTTTCTTTTTGCATTTAATGAGAATTAATCAATAGAAGCCTTACACCGTCGAAAATACCCCACACCAGGATAATATTATTTTGGATGACATAAAAGGAACACCACCAAGGATGGTGACACAGACTCAGATTTACAGCTGATTACTGACACAAACCCCCGCGGTTTATAATTTCTGTGACACACATGCCCATAACTTATAAAGTGTAATGATACCTGTAGCTATTCTAGAACATCAATGCTACACATAATCGTGTATACATCATCGGAGTTATTCTTTTACATTAAAAGTAAAAAAAAAATCGCGATCGCATAGACGCTTGCAAATGTCCGGTATGGCTAGATACCGAAAACAGCACTATTTTTGCGAAAACATTATATTTACAGAAAACAGTTATCTTTCCCCCTTTACATCGTGTAAATGCCTTTAAACTATGATTTTAATGAATGTTTACTCCAGTACGAATTTAAATGATGCTATATATTAATTATTTCTTTTATCCCACTTTTACAGCGAATTCGGTTGATTAAAGCTCCGTTAATTGATTAAATGTGTCGTGTTCTGAGAAAACTTGACAAAATGCATGTGCGTAAAGTGTCATCCCAGATTAGCCTGTGCAGTCCGCACAGGCTAATCCGGGACGACACTTTCCGCCTAAACTGGATTTTCGCTAAGAAGAGACATCATTTAAACGGAAAATTCCATAAAAGCGTAAATTGTCGTCCCTGATTAGCCTGTGCGGACTGCACATGCTAATCTGGGATGACAATTTACGCACAAGCATTATGCCCAGTTTTCTCAGAACGCGACACAAATTTCTGCTATAAACCACGGCACGAAATGACGTCATTTTTTCGACAATTCACCAGTTGAACTTATTTTGTTTAATTAAAAAGGTTTACTGAATAAAAAGTGGGATAAATAGAATAATTGGTTAGTGTTGATTATAGATCAGGTTTATCATGCTCGGCACGAAAACGAAAAATATAGATCAGGTTTATCATGCTCGGCACGAAAACGAAAAAGCACTCGCTAAGGCTCGTGCTTTTTGCTTTATAAGCCTCGCATGATAAACCTGATCTATACTCAACACGAACCTTTTATTCTCTATTTAACAAAAAGCATGTTATTCCTTTTTAAAAACGGAAGCATTATATAATACGAGGACAAAATACCGAAAACGGTCAAATTACCGAAAACAGTTATATCCCCCTTTACAACGCCACGTTAAATCATGATTTGTTTTTAATATATGATGACTTCAGTAGGCATTTAAGCGAAGTTTCAAATATGTTTGAAGACGGTACTTGTAATTAAGTCAATGGTAATAGAAAAGACTATATCATCAAAATATATATATGTAAGAAATTTTTAATATTGATCATTAACATTTTTGGTAGACAAAATTAAATTAAACGAACATTAATGTTATAAATAAAGACAATCTGGAAATAAATAATATTTCATCGAGATGCATTATGTATCGGTCCTGATTAAATGAGTATTGACTACTGTTTCTAGAATCTTTATTGTTCATCCAGAATGATGGAGATATCTGAAACATAGTATGAATGAAATGAAAACAGAATGAGATTATAATGAGCAATACAATATGCAGATAGTCATATAGTCATATTCCTCTATCCCCTGGTTATGTTTTACGTTAATAAAATCAAAATCACTAATTGCAATTGAACACATGAAAATGTATGTGTTTTGCTACCTGCAAACTGAGATATACTTGTATACTTAAAATGTAAATGTTAGTTGAATACACAAGACTAGAATATTGAAAAACAAGACAAATGAACACTCATGGTGGGTCAAACTGGCCCGCACTCTGGGGATTTGTATGCCCCGTTATCAAATGCACATAATCTTTTAACCAAATTGAAGGTTCACGCGATCTTGATGAACGTCGTGGAGGTGTGAAAGCTGGCATCGCAACTGTAGGTGGTTTCGGTGTTGATGGTTCACGTTGTTGAGGCACTTGTTGAGGCGGAGCTACTGTGGGTGCTTTTGGAGCCACTGGAGTAGGAGCAGTCGCAGGGAGATGTTGATTGTCATTCGGGGTGTCGTGTGGATCAATCGGCATGATATAGGGAAGCCTGGCATTTTCGGTTGGGGGTTCAGTTTCGCCAATGTCCATATATGCGGGTAAAGGGACAGAAGTTGGCTGAAGAGGCGATAGAGACTGATGCGCGGGTATGGATACGCCCTGTATATCAGTGGGAATCGTCTGTCGAGCATGGGGTGGATACACAGGTGTATAACTGAGCAGGAAATTCCTGTTGCGTAGGGTAACTCGTCCTGAGCCGTCCACTCGTATTGCATATTGGTTAAATTGACGAACTTCAATAACCTGTCCTGTTTTGTCCCATTTTAATGATAACGACCAGTCTGATTTTGAATCCTAATAAAGTCGCTAATTTTAAGTGGTGGCAAGCGCCGGGAATGTGCAGATAGGCGTTCCCCGACCTTCATATGTCTGTTTCTAAGAGCAGCTTCTCACAGGTTTAAGGTGTCTTGCCATGTGTCATGNGCGATCGTACGGCGTTCTAGCCATGACAGAGTAAGGACGCTGAACCTTCGCATTTATTTTGAACATGTCCACAAAAAGGTCGCCTTTTTGCCGTTCTTGGCGTTTGAATGTCGTCTCGTGCGTAATCACGACGCCCCAACGGCGTTCCAGGCAATATTTCCGCGCCCATGGTCGCCGTAAGAACGTAATAAGAAGGCCAGTGCGGTGTTAAGTATATTACAATAGACGGGAGCAAGACGTTAATAAAATAGTTTTTGTTCATTTCAGCCACCGTCATCCTTTTCATAGTATATGGTTTAATAAAACAATCACACAGTCTATGGGTATACATACTATTGATATAAACATGGATTTTTATGATTTGTCTAAAACTATATTGCTGGAATGTGGAAATCATAATTTGACACTACATTTGAGTTGGAACATGTACATACATAGAAGTCTTATATTTACAACAGTGTAATAGACAGTAGGGGTTAGAACATGTACATACAAAGAAGTATTATATTAGCAAAGTATAATGGACAACAAGCAAATAGAATATACATTTAATACAAAACGCAAATATTTTTGAAGATGTTTCTCTGAATAAATGCTTTCTGTACACACATGGCTTATTTTCTGCAAATTACGATTATATTAATTATATCAATTTTGGTACATTCATTTTTTTCCCCAGTTATACTTTTCAATCTACAATATTATAATATGATACAATGAACAATCTGACAAGAAATGGAACTGGTCTTCTATAAAAATGGATTGATGACACATTCCAATTTNCGCACTGTCCCGACGAATGATAAAACGTTCACATTCACCTTGAAAAAGTGACATAAGCAAACACACATAGCTGACAAGATAATTTGTTTACATGCCAGAACTTTATACGGTGGCACGAATTACCGAAATCTATCTTAAAGCCACACACCTTGAAATAAAGTACATGTTAATCAATACACATAGATGCAATTTGAAAGTGTGCAAATTTTTCATCAAATCTATAGCCTAGTAAGCAAGTAATTTATTATTTTTCAAACGGTACCGCTTTTGAAACTGAAAGTATGATTTCTAGACGTATACGTCCATTTCGACAAACGCGATTATTTGTAAGCTTTAAGCGGATTTCTACCTTGTAACCACCAGATATATTCAAGGATTTCTACCTTGTAACCACCAGATATATTCTAATTGGCATAAACATTTTTTTTCTTATTTATGCTTAAACTTAATATGCCAAAAAAGTTGCGTGGCTTTAATGTCCCTTTTTCAGCCGCAATCTTCCCAACCTATCAAATTTAAGAATAATTCAATCAAGTGTAGAGATACATATAGTAATTAAATGTATTCAACTTGACAATAGTGTCAAATCAGTACTTTAATAACCGTTTTATTAATATTGACGTTCGAATAAAAACCGACAGATGGATTGCTATGTTCACTAAATTGTAAGATATTTTGATTTTATAAAAAGGTTATTGATACATAACATAATCAATATTAAATAAAATAGGTTCAGGCTTTAAGCAATATTGCGTTAAACCACACGCACGGTTAGGCTTGAAATGCGAGTATTTCCGCATACCTCGTTTATTTTATAATTGTGTATAAAAATAATATGTGCAATATTTAAACATTTCTATACTTTGCGGATAGTATAGTATGTTGTGTTCTCGCATATAATATTATGTGAATCGTCTTTGTACTAAAAAAATAGTATGTATTTTGATTATTTCTTCCTCCATTTAGTCGTATGTTTTTTGCTTATGGAACAAAAATGCATCATGGAACGTATACTTTCGTGTGTTTGACCATGTAATGGTTATCATAGTTTGTAAACTACTCGTAAACGTGCACTCCGCGATTACTGGATATGATTCTTTTCACAGATAAGCGTCCAGCACGTGGCAAGCTCGATTGATGATCGATTGTTAAAGGCATTATGTTTTGCCCTCCTCGCAATAGCTACCTGATTCAAGTAGGCCAGATGTCACTTACTTAGTATTGGTAAACCAGCAATCCGAGTAGATTCGTTTAATGTCACAAATACTTGCACGATTTAATTGTATACATCTAAAATCACGTTACAGTGTCAAACCGCAGAAATGCCAATCTTACGTGACAGGCGTGTATGCACAATTCAGAAATTGTAAATAATAATAGATTAAGCTCACTTAATAAGTGTGCTCTTATGGTTTATTTTGACTCATGGCAAAAGTGTTACTGTTCATTCATCTCACTATACTACGGGAACAACGTATGGGCAATTATTAGTTAATAATCTTTAGAGCTAAATCACGCATCGATACGACTGCTTTTTGATTGAATTAAACATTATTCATTGATACTGACTTCTCCGTTTAATCGGGCAGTGTACACATTACGTATGCATACAATTTTTGTATTTTCTTTGCATTCGATAATAAGCGCGAATGTGAATGTTTTTTTTTTCAGAAAAACTTTTTCTAACTTTATACAAAACAAGCCCATCAACAGCATTATGCATTCACCAACAATGATGCATTATCCACTTGTTCCACGTGTCAAAGGTAATAAATGTCTCACGTTCAGAATACACAGGCTTTCGGAGTGACGGACTAATGCCCCGGAGGTCGTGGTTTCGATTTCCATACAGGTCGTTAATAAGCAACCAACACTTGTATACCTACGATGGGATTATATACTTGGTGTAGTTGAATCGGCTTAAAACATCCGTGTCAATGTAACGCAGCAAAATCACGGTATGTATATAGTGCATGTGCTGGAACAAATGTATGAATATGGATAATTTGTGTTCAATCATAAAACTCCAGACAATTTAAACACACCGAGAGAAACACGTGTTGTTAATTGAAAGAACCTTGATAGGATATATTTTATAGTATGTCATGTAACAAAAAAGATTCAGAATAAAGACTCGGCATTGAAATGCTCATGTATGATATAAATGATTTAAAAAACACAAATAGAAAAGAACATAATAAGAGCAATCGGTTACCTTAGTCACACCGAACAGCTAGCTCGGTCATTGAGGCTGAAATACGTATTTGTAGTTTTTTACTAAATGTAAGTGGAACACTTGCTGTCAATACTTGTAACGACAACAAATCATGACATTATTAAAGAAACAAGTTCAAACGCGGTGTCCGTATGAATTATATAATATGTTTTGCGTACGAATAGTCACGGATACGTTGTATTGACCATTGATTACTAAATTCATGAGCGTTTGTTTGCTGATGATTTCTATATTATTGGATTTGAGTCGAGCTCTGGGAAAACGGGGCCTAATGCTTGTGCGTAAAATGTCGTCCCAGATTAGCCTGAGCAGTCCACTAAGAAGAGTTTTTCTTTCAACAAAATATACCATTTTGGCTTAAAGTGTCGTCCATGATTAGCCTGTGCGGACTGCATTATTACCAGTTTTCCCAGAACGCGGACCATTGGTATTATGTTCAAAAACCATGTAGATGAATCGGTCAGTATAAAGCTTGATTGACGCAGACCTGCTGGTCAACTGCATGATACTGCCAATATACATGCGAGTCTATGGTATGTGTACACGCTCTTTTGCTCGACTTGACAATGCCATTTACACGCTCCTGGAATGAGAATCGGACTTGTTGCATGCATGAGAGAGATACGAAATTAAAATATACCACACAGTACCACTGTTGTCTGTTTGAACATGAATATGCATTTTTCGTGTGTTTTTTTCTCCAAATATTCCGTGTGCACTGTTTTCAAATTTAGTTCAGATTATAAAGAAATCAATGAATATACGCTAATAATACTATTACAAAGCTATTGGAGTCGAATCTGATTAAAGCGGCCCATATTTATGATCAATGATTACTTCATTGGATGAGTATCGTATTGATTAAATTGCAAAATGGCTCTAGGGCCCAGTATCAAGAACATTCTCAATGTATTTGCTCAGCTCAGAAAATGAGATTTTAGTATCCATCCAGCTCAGTATTGAGAATGTCGGTCAGCTCACGAACAATCTCAAATCTCAGCAATAAGAATATGCACATATTCCTGTAAAACTCAGGGCTCAGTTAGGCTTAACACTATTTTTTTTAATGAACACCAATTTGAGCATACTGGTCAAACTCACCAAAACAGAGAAAAAACTCTAAGTTGAGTCAGAACATTGACGTACGAATGTTTGTGATAATATGCCTATAATTGTATACTTAGTGACGTAAGCTTTAATCAATTTAAATCGCTTCCCAAACGTAAAATAATATATTTTGGGTAGAGTGTTTTAATATTCATAAATGGCCGTGTCATGTTCATATAAGCAGGCTAAAAAATGTTCTACTATTATAGAGTTTAGAGATTATTTCAACATGAGTACACACATATTACAACACAATATATTCTTAAATGGTCAATGACGTCCAGCATTTTTAACAGAACCTAGATCAAAATCTTAAATCAACAAATTTGTTTAAACTGTATTATATTATTAATTATATAGCAATAATTGGGCAACTTCGTCAGCCAAACTGTTTTTGCGCTATCTTTTTACGATAAAGAAGTGATTTCCAGAGTAAATAATGATGTGCAATGATCAAAGTTTCCCAAATCTCAATTCACCATGTATTCGTTATATTTACAATGAATTTAAAGAATGCAGAGAAAGAGTAAAAAGCGAACCTAAAAAAGCCAAAAACATCACACAAAAAAAACAGTATAGGATCATGACTAACTATTAAGGACAGTTGGGTTAGTGGACATATACACTATTTTGCTTGTCTTAAACTGCTCTTTTTACACATAAATAACTTAACAAGGCTATTTGTATCTGTATCGCTATATTAAAAACTGGTGAAACGACCGACACAAACATTGCCAACATCAAGTCAGTTAAACTTGCATTTGACGTAGTTTGAGATTTCTTCGACTGTTTTTTTTAGGANATATCTACATATCTCCAATGCGTGTCTTCAGATGCTAGCCCCAATCAGTTATGAAATTGGCTACTAAGTTTTTTTCCTTAGCGCCAATGTAGAAATTATAAATAAAACTATTTTTCATTTCACTTTTTTTGTCCCAGCTGCATTTGGCAACTGCATTGTTAAACCAGTTTTTAATTGATTCATCACTGTTACATTGGTTTGATTGGAAAGACAATTTAATCATTTTCTGACTGGTCTTACATAAAAACAACAGTTCTTAATTAGTTGATTACATCATCATTGTTAGTTACCCTTAGCAGTTTTAATTGGATCTCAACATGGTCACATCACTTTTACCCACATTCTGATTGGTCCCAGCTCTGTAACCTCACTTCCGATTGGTCGACTGCATGGCCGTCAGAGTGGATCTCAACATAGTCACAGCACTGTTACCTGCATTCTGATTGGTGGCAGCTCTGTGACCTCACTTCTGATTGGTCGATTGCAGGGCAGTCAGAGCCTGGATGCCCAGCAGCAGCAGTTACAGCAGCTGCAGACCCTTCAACAGCAGCTGATCCAGCAGACGGCGCTCATGCAGCAGCCCAGCGGTGGCGGCGGGCCCCTGATCGATGCCAACCTGCTGGCCCAGATACAGACCCTCACCAACCAGCTCCTGCAGAAGACCGAGAGCANTAAAACACTGTGTATATGCTTATTTAAATATAGTTAAGTGTCTGCTTAACATCAAATCCCAGTGCCCTAAGCATGAGGTTGCAGTTTTAAACAACCGGATATGTGTGTGTATCTTATTCATCCACCTAGAAGGTGCTGGTTTAAACACAAGACCTTTCATTACTTATGTAACCTGCTGTATCGACTTCGCCAAAGACATAACTGATTGGCTATATCCGATCTCGTTATCTACGTGTACGTGTCAACATGCAAAAAACATAAGCAATAACACATAAGACCGTTAGAATGTTGAACAAGTTTTAAAGCATGGATCATACGTACAATAATGCTAATTAATAAACATATAAAGAACTTTAAATGTTTTCACGACGCATAAGATTTTAGCAGAGATTTTTAAGTTGCTAAGGTAAAAAGGCTTTAAGCAAATTACGTAAATTTTAATCAAGACATTAAATTTGTCGTCGATGCAAATTCCACGACGCTATGTACATGCTGATCGAATATCCTGACCACATTGGTGCAAAAAGGTATACTGTTAGATTTAATTTCAATTGCACATTGTACCTTTTTGCACCAAGGGGGCGAAATAGTGTTGTTATTGAATTGTTGATGGGTAACCTTATCTGAGGTACATTCGTTTTACTTTTAAATTTATCACTTTTAAGTCTATATATAGATGAAAATGGCAACATTTAGAATGAACAATTAAACTAAACGTGTAAATGTCTCGTGAACTTCTTATATTGCAGATTTTTTTCTCATACTAGGAGAAAGTAATTGATTGTGTTAAACTTTTTAAATATTAACTCTTTCCTCCAGTATTATACGAAATAAATATGAACACAGCATTGTTCATAAACGGTGCCGTTGCGTATGTTAGTTTGGCGATTTTAACGAGGTCCATCCTTTTTTATGAACGATCGAACTTCTAACCTGTAAATTTAAATCTTTACCATATTGGTTTTCATTTCCTAAGTCGATTAAAAACAATTTCCATCAGGATAAAAAGTAAATACAGTAATGACTAATGGATACACGATTGTCCATGTATGTCATATAAAATTAATAAAATGCACCACGATTTTTCAGGTGTGTTATTTAAAATTAACAGAACATACTACTTTCATTAAGCGCATTATTTGTTGTTGTTTTTTACTTGTTTTGGTTGTAGGGCAAGACATGTTATGTTTCTGTTTTATGAAGCCCGGGTAATCAGAAGCCCGGTGAACGCGCATCCTCAAAATTACGTTAAAAAAGTGCATACAATTTAAATGCTCAGTGATTGCATTTTAACAACACGCATATAGAAATGTTGGTCTTTACTGTTATTTGTCACATCGGTAGTTCACTTGTACCACACGTAGAGGAATGAATCATTTTAGCCTGTACTTATACTTGTCAAATCGATTTCGCAGAGAATGTACTGTTTATGTTTGTGATTGATTGAGTAACACTCGATGCAAACAGTCAACAAGTTTTCAATAGTATTCATAGTTAAACAATTACAAAGCAATATAATAGGTCGGAAACTGTGCCTTTTTATTTCACTTATTATGACGTTAAGTTTGAAATAAAACGTCCATTATATTGGAAAATATCGTTTTAAGTTCAAACCATTTATATAAATTGGATAATATAATATACATGTAATACCAATACTTTCCCTCAAAGTGGGGAGTTATACGGTGATCAACTGATTTGGTAAGAATTAATGAAATAAATGAGGCTGATGATATTATGCGTGATACTCTTGAGTCTGCACAATCTGACTAGATTTAATACGATAGTAAATCACATCTTAGGTTTAATAAAAATGCACGTGTAAATAGCAACACTGGTTATGCAACAATTGATCAACTACAATATACAATGCATATAATTCCGTTATTATGCTGAGGACAGCAAAAAACACAGAACACAAGAGCTTGATTTTGGCAAAAGAGGCAGAAAGTGTTAGTAAAACATTCAAAGTATACATCTGTGTGGGTACTTGATAAATATTATATATAGGGATTTCAATAGATTTAAAAAACAAGGAGTCAATGACCCCTGACCTGACATGTTGAGGAGTAAAATTGAAGAATGTTGGGGTCAATTTTGAAGCGCAAAAATAGGTGTACAAGAATTGCGTTTTTGTCTGTATTATTCAATTGTTTAGATGACATAATTTGCATTCAAAATGATTCATATAAAGGAACACAATTAATATCATAATCTGTTTATGAATAATACTATTGCTAACCCCTTAATTCCCTTTAATACTGGAATCAACTTATTTATAATTTATGTAACTAGCACCATTAATACTTTTGTTCACTATACATTACTTGCAGTTATTCACAAGTGTCACTTCCTAGGTAAATTTATTGGCCAACAAAAATGTAGTTGTTGTTGTTGAATTAGTCGTAAATTGACGTATTTTTTCTAAAGTTGCAATGGGACTTTCTCATTGAGTTTATTTATTCCACTGTGAGTTTTTCATTCTAAAAAATACATGTACCGAGTTGCAATTTAGTTACATGACTTTTGCAACACGCACGTTTTTCATGCGTGACAGTCGACAGCAACAATTTCGCGCTCTTATTAAAACACGGGTTTTACAAGGCATTCATGTATAGTGATTGGTGTACGCTGTAGATGGAAATTTGTACCAGCAAATCATGTGGCTGTAGAAAAAACGATATGCTTCAGTTCTATAAATGGACATGATGAAATATACATGTACTGAAATAGAAGTGTTGCCGCATAAAATTGTAAAACGGGTATTGTTTTCACAACTTTCTCGCCATAAGTAATTAATTGCACACCATAAAGGTGTTATGATGATGCTCGGCACCGTCTTTAAAGTACTTTTTAATAACCGAATTACAACTTTCACAAACAATAAATCTGATCCGAGTTAACACAGTTCACAATCGATTGTGTAACGGTTATGATTTATGCAATTAACTTAGTCAATGACGTCACATGAAATACATTTAAAGTACATTTAAAGTTCTTAATTCGCTAGACGAAAGAAACTTTTGGGTGTATGTCAATTAATAGTTGCTCGTTTTGTTTACAAAGCAATTAGTCAAAGGTGTTTTTTGGTTTAAATTTCATTATGGATAATTCACGATAATTCAAAGGTACTGTTTTAACGGCATATGCATGTGCTACTAATTTCCCAATTAATGCGCATACGCACTCTTTAAACGATGACATGTTTATTGGAAGAGATTAGATAAGATAAACGACGCCTGTGGTATCCCCTCTATGTATTAACCGAGTTTCCAATACTGGGGCATGAATGTCAATTACGAGCATAACGGGATTTATATCATGGAAATATGGTCAGATGTAAACTGACTGACGCGCGGGTCAAATTTTCGGTGCGTCAAAATGACGCACGGCAGAAAAAATGGTCGGGTCAAAAACGAGTCATTTTCAAATTGCTCGCCTCAAAACGCAGGAATCTGCGTCTTTTGAAATCCCATATTATATATATTTTGCCTCCTCTTCAAATAGAAGTTTGTTTCAACAAAATCGTAGGTTATAATGAATGTTGACCCCCTCAACAAAATTGGCTAGAAGATGTATTTTAACTGAACCTGGTAGGGTTAGTTATCTCTAAATGTATCAACAGGTTAACAGAAATTGGACCTCCAAAAAAATATGTTTTGTAAGATTGCCGCCAAGATGTATTAATGATCATAACTATGTAATTATTTGAAGTATAGGCGTGCTCAATCCTACATGCACTGTTGTACTCGGATGTTACAAGTGCAGATATGTTCCAAAGTTTTTGCCTTCCTTAGTTGCCGCGAGTTAGACAACCTAAAGAGACCTCATCCATGTTTTCTCAATGACAAGAGTCTTGCTTAGCCTCACCCAGACTAATTGCTCTTACGAACAACGTGACAATCATCAACGAACTTTCGATAAACGTGTGAGATTTGTTTTGTCTCGGTTTCACCGAAAGACGGAACCGAGGATACATTATTAAGAGACAAAGTACAGCTCTTGCCCGCTGATCCTGCTGTTTCATTGACACTTTTAGTAATATGTACGTGGATACGTTCGACTGCATCCACGCAACACACCTCAACCTGATGTTATATTTCAAAAAATATAATGTATAAAAACAGCGTAATTTCAGCACAAAAGCTCTCTTGACAACTATCAGATTTGAAGTGTTTATCAAATACTGTTTAGTGTATTTTGAAAGCAGAATGTTTAGTACAAAAAAGTTGAAAACAATGAATACAGGTCATGCAAACCACGCACACATTTCGGTAAACACAAATTATATAACTCATTGAGATCTTTATAAAAGAACATGTACGTCCATTAGCATTAACAGTAGTTGCTTATTATGTACGAAGCGAGATGTAGAAGCATAGGTCTCTTACGAACAAGCTGCGTATGTATTTGTAGAAATATACCCTATGCGTGGATCGACCAATAATCAATGCAACAAGGAATCGGACGATTGAAATATTTAAAGTACATTAACACAATGAGGTAAAAAAAACTTTACTTATAATTTTTTTAAGGGATAACCTCTTATATTAAAACATAGAAATGTCAATCGACGTTCATACACATTTAAACTACTTATAAAGCAAACATCTAAAAAATGCTGAATTAAATATAGTATATATGTGAGCTTATGATACCGTATAACCGTAGATGTGCCCATTTCAACTGACTTCCTTTTCTGAAGCGAATATGTTACCATTCATATAGCAATGATACACGTGTAAATCAAATAATTTATTCCATTATTCTGACCATCAGATTCTTTACAGAACTGCTGCCCTCCAGGAGCATTCGTTGTCTAACCTCTCTCAATATATCTTCCCCGCGTTTTGTTATCGCCTTTACGATGCAATCAGTGTCCTTCGCCCTGTTCTCATTGTCAAATTGCAACCTTCTATTAAACAACTCCAGAGACAGGATCTCCAGCTCCATCCTTTTCTTGCTGAAACATAACGACGGCTCTGGGGACCCGACAATGGCCCTTCGTATCTTCTCCAATCGCAGTATTACATAAGGTCTTTCCTCCATCATGTCCGTGATATCTGCTTTCCATTTACTCTGCAGTGCATCCTTCAAACCACAGCCTGCCATTAAATTTCTCTCCGGAATCATGTAATAGCGGAGTTGTTTTCTCTCAATAGAAGTCCTAAGCTCTCTCAGTCCGTCATATAGCCAGAGAAATGAGCTATGTGTATAAAACTCTGTCAGTGGGGTGTGTTCACCTTGCCATAATATAATGTGTTTCAACACTTACGATGTTAATTCTTTATTCTTTGGTTTGATTATTTCTTTTATGATCATTTTAACATAACATACACCTTCGCGTGTGTGTCATTTAGGTTGTTCACAAGTTCTGCCTCAGCGGTGTTAACACAAATCCTCCATGCCATGTGGCTGTTTTCATTTCCATTAAATCCTAGCGGTGTTACATATGCTCCTAATGATACGATTTTTTGAACTATGACTGGTTGTGGCCAATGACGCGGTCTGGCTGCACACCGTTGTAGAATGCTTGGGCAGTGGCAACGTAGTCCGACTACGACGTCCGTATGAGCTATCCCATTAATAGTTACCGGTATTGACAGCCCCGCGCGTTCATGCCTATACACTCCACTACAATGTATTATGCTTGCCGACCATTCATTTACCCATAAACAACTACTTAATAGCATGTCTCCATATCCATTATCACAAAGAGCTGTACGTATTATTTTCAAACAGTTATGCCTTTGTCCCTCTTGCAACAAAATGCAATGTCCTGGATATACACGTGAATCCATCATAAACAAATCTATGTCATCTAGTATGGTGCAAAGGTTGATGCCAGCCTACATACATAGGACACATTTCAGAACGAATAAAACATCAACATCACTTTTATGAAAACATGACAACCCCTTTGCCTTGCTACTAGATGTGACGTGAGTTAAACTTATGAATTGTGCGTTGCACAGCGTATCACGCTCCTTGTACTTTGCAACGCGTCTCCGTCTGATCTTATCGCCGTATCCTAGCTTTATCATAAGTGTACACATCTCCAAGGACAGACTTTCGACAAAATTCTGAAAACGAAATAAAACGATTTTTAAGTAAGTTAAAGTGCGCAATTACTATTTTATTTAACATATCAGAGCATGAACAACTCCAAAATTCTGAATTTGGTTGCTAACTGGATCATTTTTTGTGTTTGTTTAGTTATGAATGGAATCTCATGCCTTTTGATATACGATTTAACTGTTTGCTGAAAATTGAATACTACCATAAGAATTGCGAGTACAAATGCAGGCATCATGTTGGTTTTATTTTTAGATAATGTTGTGTAGTGAAATAAACATATTTACATTAAGTGTCATAAGTAGTGCTGATTTACACGCAAAAAACACTATTTTATAATAGATACTTATAATACATATTGATATTTTATACTATAGCAGTTATATACTATGGATGCTATTAATACATAAATTAATATGTTTTACTATGACAATTACATATCATGGATTCTTATAGTACATATATTGACATTTTATACACAGTATTTATACAAATAAGACATATAATAATTTTGTTTGATTATAACAATGATATATTATGGATAATAATATATATATATATATATTTATATAAACAAAGACAGAGACAAAAGTTTATTTTTAAATAAAGGCCACCGGCCCAAAATTCTGAATATATTAGTTACGGCATATTATTTTTGAGTTGTGATACATCAAGTTTGAACATCAATTTTGATCTTCATCTTTCTTTTTCATTATTTTGGTTACAAAAAAGGCTATGCTTTCATCAGAAATTTGCATAAGATTGCACACAATTTGGAAATTGTGTTCACCATTGTACCATGAAAAGATATACATTTGTCTTTGTTTGTTGAATTTTGGACATTTAAAAAATACTTGAAACTCGATTTTACTACATATATTATTAAAAAAGACTGAACAATATGTACATAATCGGTGTTCTCTTGAAATTCCTAAATTTCGTCCAGTTTCAATTGCTAATTTATGGCTTGAACAACGTAATCTAGCAACGTTTTGTATCTCATGACTAATCCAACACAACCAAATCCATAACGGTACAAAATATTTTGTACATATGTCACCCAATTAGTTCTTCCGATTTCGTCTTGACGCTTTAATATAATGTTACAATTTTTAGGATATCGATCCTCTGTCGTACCTATCAATTTACACCAATATTTAACGCATTTTACATGATGTTCTATACAAAGAGGTTATCTACCACATTCTCCTAGTACAATGCTATCATTTACAGATTTATTTACACCAAGGAAATATAAACAATACGATTGTACTTGTTAAGTATGTCTGAGAATTATATTCCATGTATCTCGGAGTCATATGTAAGTATAGGTTTGACATTTGAATCAAACAATTAAAAATATTCCGTGTATGAAAAATATCCAAAGTTTCTTTGGTCGTATTTATTAGCAAAAATAGATTGTTGGGCTTCATATGCAAGTTTTTCTTTCGCTTTTCTCCATGATAATTTGGACGTAAAAAGAAGACCCATGTATTGATATACAGATGTGACATTTACTGGATTTGTTTTTAAAGACCCAATGTTCGTATGATCTTAGCGGACCTCCGTTTCTAAAAACAATAATTTCCGTCTTTTGTTGGCTAATTGTCATACCAGTATTTTCACAAAATTCCGATATAGAGTTCAATTGTAATTGTAGCTCGATCGCGGTATCAGCGCAGCTCGCAACGTTATGCCTAAGACTCACTTTCAACGTTCCGAAATACCAAAACGCTAAGAACAGATTTTAGAAAGACATAATCTTGCTTACAATCATGCTCGTGTTATTGTGTCACTGAAACTGAAATTAGAAAATTATTAAATGGATTTCGATCATGCAACGTATAAAAATTGATCTTCAGACGCGTTTTCGTGCATCTTAATCAAAACTTTTACTGCATTTACGGCTTAAAATAATGGATTATTTACACTAAAAAACAAGCCACTGGATATGAATTAAGTACTTAACAATGTGAAAGTCGTTTTCTTATTCGACAGTTGGGAAAGCTGACTTCTATCATAAATTTCCGTGATGATCCGAGCAACACCGAGGGAATAACATTTTATTCTTAGACACAAGACTGTTAGCGTTAGTCGAAGTATTCACGATCGTCTTTAACAACCTGTGATGTGCTCTTCTTTCGTGTAAATTGCTCAGATTAAAAATATATTCGTTGCTTTCAGACTATTTTCCATGTGTTGTTATCGTATGGGGGTACTAAATACACGGACTATCACAATACTGTGGTGTGGCGGTGTGTTGTATCTAACCCGTTTTCTTGAGTGACATCGTATTCCCCAATCGGGCTCGTGGAATAAAACAGCATACACTCAAGCCTTGTGATACAACACAACAATGTTTATGTCGTAAATCTTGCCCTTATCCGTCTGTTATCAGTGCCTGTATTTGATTAAACATAGTATGCTAACTTGCCTGTGAGTGACGACTGTACAGGTCACTGTGTGTGAGATTGGTTTCAGACTCAGACCCTGTAGGCCCGATACCACCTTCAGCAATTTTCTGAAAATAAATAGAAATATTGATTGCTGAAAAACGATTGAATAGGTACTAGATAAAAGATAATATTTGTTCATGTTTTATGTTGAATAAATATCCCGTTTTTTTGGAGTTTAAGTTTAGATATTCTCACATGCAACGCCATTAAAATGTTCGAAACACAATTTAAATGTATATATTTCATCACATATCATACAGCGGTATTGCATACATAAATGTATATGAATATTGAAAACAAAACTAAAATTCTCCTATCCCCTAGGTTCATATTGGTCATATGTGCTTATGGAAAACTGAAATAGAACGATGTTTCATTAAACGGGTCTAGATTTAAGACCACATAACACTGGAAGTATTATTGAAAATGTTTCTAAACAAATTATAATCTAAGTTCGACAAGTCAAAACTTATTTTAAAACGAAGCGGGTATTTCCCATTGTGATATGGTACGACTATCAAAAAACAAAACATGTATAAACATGTATACATATGTTTATTTACAACAATCAATCGTTCGATTAAGATAAGAACATTAAGTAACATGACAAATATAACCTATTACCCTCGAATCATGATATCATGATAACATAATCACTAGCAAATTGATCAAATTAATCAGAGCGCTGTCAATTGTAAGGTGTTCTATTAGGTTTTCAGTAATAAAGTACACATACATTAACACTTCAGCTGCCATAGCATGAGATAAAACCCGTACTTTAGTGTAAGGAGAAACTTCTAAGACACATCCAGTACATGCGATTTTAATGATATTAACCAATGTTGTCTAAGCACTAACTGGTATGATGTTTTTCTTGACATAAATCAATGATTACCGGAGTTTAACAATACATTATTTCCTGATAATGTTTCGTGTGTTTCATTATTCCGTTATAATACAACTTTCAATTAAGGATCATATCGACGGTGTTATGCAGTATTATATTTTCTTACCTAAGATTATATTTTAACGGAAATACATTAATGGTTGCTTAACACAAACGTCTCATTTGTATAAACGGTACCATACAATTACTTGTTATAATTACAAAAGGTTGCACGCGGGGAATATTAAGGCGTACATAGGAAAATAATGTATAGTAGTTAGAAAGCTTTGAATACATAAGTTGTACCACTGTAGGCATCTTCACTATCAATAACGCTACTAAAGTGCAGTTAGATTATCATGGAAGTAGGCTTTTTTTGTATTTCATATTCTAACTTGAAGCGTGGACGGAAAATAAATAAGTTTTGGACATTGTATATCTTGTTGTGTTAATAATGCATATCTATATTTAGGGGCAAATACCGTCGATATGCATCTTGATCGTATCACGAATACAAATACACGAAAAACCGTAATGTTTTATTAAACGTATAAGTATTTTAATGAAAGACAATTCAAAATTTAAACCATAGATAGGTAGTTTTATTGGTGTATATCGCTGACGTATATTGACCTTTAAATACATTACATGACGAATAGCAAAATGAAATCCATATTAACTCGCAACTTTCTATACGTGAAATAAAACAATTAAATACTGAATATTTGTAGTATACATATTCGCATTTTTGAAAGTTATGTTGAAGGCACAAAAACATACTTGTTGTCGTACTCGTTAATTAGGTATATCTTAAATAACAAGCTGTTACCAAACGGCATAATAATACCAAAGTACTTGGATACAAATGTTTAAGTTTTTTTTTAGTAACGCCATATTGTGTTTCACTTTTAAATATGTTTAAATTATCATGTGCATTAACAAAAAAATCTAAACAGATTATGTTTAAAGTTGTGTTTCAACACTCCTGCCATGAATACTGTGAAAACTGTTGAGAAAACATGCTGCAATAAAAATTTGCCTTGGATTCTTCAGCCATGGCATTATTAGATGTTCATTAGTATGTTAATACATTCATGTGTTTATATTTAGCAGGTTTTGAACCTTCACAGTCCATTCGTAATTCTTACACCCTGCCAAGGACGTTACATACACTATTAAAGATCGCCGTGGCGTGGTGGATATGGTGTCCGCCTAGCGATCGGGAGGTCATGGGTTTGAACCCCACTGGGTGCGTTCCTTTTATCTCCCTCAAAGACACCAAGTACTGATTATAGTCCCAGGTAACGGACTTGAGAGCGTTTATATAAGCCTACGGCTTTCGATGCAATCAAGCTAAATTAAATAGGTTTAAAAACAAAACAAAAAAAAACAAAAAAACTATGCTTTTTGATGCTCCTTTATTATGTTGCACATGCATACAAGCGTACCTGTGAAAATTCATATGGTATTGTTCAATGAAATAAAATAAAGAAACACGGATAATATTTTCGATAGCAGTTATGCAGTAGATCAGGCTCAACATCTTGTTCAACACGTCTCCTCCATAAACGAAATGTGGCGGCATAAATACATATTTCAACCAATCAAATACTTAATAATAGCGGTAATCTAAGTATGTTCAACTGAGTGTTTCTTCACAAATTGTTGGCTTACATACAGCGATAAAGCGTTAAACTGAGCACAATTAAATATTACATAAAGATATGGTAGAATCCAGTATCTGGTCTGTTGCTTTGATTTCAAAACATTTGGAATGCATTCGCAGGCAATATATAACTAATATATGTCTACCGTATACATTTCTTTTCGGAAAACAGCAGATGTTCGTTGAACATTTAACTTGCAATGCGATCAGCGGTAGCGAAAATGTGTCTTGTGACATATTCGGCCAGCGAAGCTCCCTACTAACCTGCACATTCGCGCTGTTATTTCCCCATTGGACAACAACGCAGGAAACTGTCAATTGTAAATCATTTGATCACTCGTCTTAAGACATGTCCGTTAAGTGTTGTCCCTGATTAGCGTGTGCAGTCAAATAAGGCTAATCAGGTACGACAACTTTCGCCTAGCCTATATTTTCGTTTCGAAGAAACCTCCTTTAAACGAAAAATACAAAAACACCTGAAAGTTTCGTCCCTAATTAGCACAGATTGAACAGGCTAATATGGAATGACACATTAAGAACATGCATTAAGCCCAGTGTTTCCAAGAACGCGTCTCATTTTTTGCAATGATCCCCTTGCTCAAATGCAGCTATGTTTACGTCAGACGGTTTCATACCTTGCTCAAATGCAGCTATGTTTACGTCAGACGGTTTCATACCTTGCTCAAATGCAGCTATGTTTACGTACGACGGTTTCATACCTTGCTCAAATGCAGCTATGTTTACGTAAGACGGTTTCATACCTTGCTCAAATACAGCTATGTTTACGTAAGACGGTTTAATACCTTGCTCAAATGCAGCTATGTTTACGTAAGACGGTTTCATACCTTGCCCAAATGCAGCTATGTTTACGTAAGACGGTTTCATACCTTGCTCAAATGCAGCTATGTTTACGTCAGACGGTTTCATACCTTGCTCAAATGCAGCTATTTTTACGTCAGACGGTTTCATACCTTGCTCAAATGCAGCTATGTTTACGTAAGACGGTTTCATACCTTGTTCAAATGCAGCTATGTTTACGTAAGACGGTTTCATACCTTGCTCAAATGCAGCTACGTTTACGTAAGACGGTTTCATAGGTCATCCATTAACGGCAAGTTTCTTAAACTGAAACATTTCAACTATTAAAGCACATTTTTCTATAGTGGGAATGTATTTGCATATGTTCATCATTCGCCATCAATAACAGTTGTGAAAAAGAATGTTCCAGAAAGAAATCAAAGAATGGCAGCTTCTCCATACTTGATACTAGATACTAGATCAGTATACACGCGTTATGTTACAATAAAAGAAAACATTAGTTATCAGATGATTCAAAACATGATTTTACAATAAACAATACATAAAGTTTTGTATTGACGTTCTCTTTCTACCGTTTCTTTTGAGTGGGCGAGCATACTGTATTTACAGTCTATATCAGCACAGGCGTCATACCGACGTGATTAAACAAACAACCTCGACTGATTAAATTTACGCTATGAAATAATCGTTAACCTTAGATATGCTCTGCAAATAGCACAACGTTGATCCAATTTGGCATGAGATACTAGTATCGAGTTTTGGAAGGTTGTTTAATAAAACCTGACAAACCCTGCATATCAAATCTGAAGCGTTGTTTTTTTTTTTATAAAAGCCTCGCTCCTGAGAAACGGGGTTCAGTGCATAAGCGTAAAGTGTCGTTTCACATAAGCATGTGCTGTCCGCACAGAATATTCTTCCTATAAACGAATATAACAATAACAGAGGAAAGTGTCGTCCTTTTTTAGCATGTGCGGACTGCACAGACTTATGTGAGACGATACTTAACGCGCATGCATTTAGCCCAGTTATCCCAGAAACAGGGCCCAGGATCTGGGTACTGGCCTATTGCCACATACAGCACGTGGTTAATGCTACATGGTCGGTTAATGTGGAATGCTTTTGAGGGCATTGTTCTGTATAATGTTGGAAAAGTATATAGCACTATAGTATAACATTTGCAAATTGAATTGAATTTTACATATGTGGTATATTATAGTTTGAACGGTGTACAAATAAAGTAGATTGCATAGGCTATTAAAAAATAAAGGGATTTTACTCAAATGTCAGACTTATGTTTTATGTTGCTAAGCGTCTGATAGTAAAACGATATCGAATAATCAGTGTGCGCCATCATTTCTTAACTAAAACATTTAAAATCGTACAGTAAAATATTCAAAGCGCTGAAACCGTCGACTATTGGAGACAGAAAGAATCTATACTCATGTGAAATATAAGTGCATAGTTTCAAAAGAGGTAAAGTTTTATGTAATTAAGGGAAATAGTTCATCTTAAAACTTGATGCTGTTATATCTGGTTCAAAAGTTGTCATGAACAAAAATCCACACACACTATATTTGAACAAAGGTATGCAAATGAAAATCTCCGTTGTGTTATAACCTCCTTAAGCTACTTCCGACTATGATTAGGCGATATAGCCATTCTTAAAATAGCTATGAAGTTTACATATTTCAATAACAAATGAATCAAAACGCTGTAAATTTTCAGAGTGTATTTCGGGTGTATAGTTGTAAAATAATCATAAATTGAAACGTCAGCTGCACCAGCAGGAAAAAAACACTCTAATATGAGTTTAAAGGGGCACTTCTGAGACACATCCGGTACATGCAGTATTAATGATATTGAACGTCTCAGCATGGGTCCTATGATTTTGTATTATCAGTAGTTTTATTTAAAAAAAATCTCTATACAAACCCTCCATTTACTATCAGAGGCTTTATGGGTAATTACAACTTCTTTGAGGTCCGTTACTATCCGGATGTATGAGACGTGTATCATTCGGACCCTGATCTTCCAAATACCCTTATATCATCGTAACTCAAGACGTTATAAGAAAATTCCGCACAGGTTAATCAGGGACGATCCTTTCCGCCAATACTGGATTTTCGCTTTAAAGCGACTTATTTAAAAAAAATATTCCATAACATCGGGAAAGGCTCGTCCCTAATAAGCCTGTGCGTACTGCACACTCTAATTTGGGACGACACTAAGCGCAATACATAAGCCCGATATTCCCAGAACGCGGCCCCATTGGTCAATCTTAAATCACCCAATCCTACAGAATCCTTTTTAAATGTCGGGCAAAATACTGACCAGCCAGGTTAGTTTCAGCTTCATAAAATACAAACACAATCCACGTGCCATACCATTATTGACAATTGATTATTATGTCAATACATTCAAGTATATTTCTATCAAGACTTGAACCTACAACTCGCAGCCGTTAACCTCATACCCTACCCAAGTCGCCACATAAACTGTGCTGTCTGGTGCTCCTTTATTATGTTGTAGTTACAAACAGGCGTAACGTGTATATACATATAGGCTTGTGCAATACAATTAAAGAAAGGGACTGGGGCCAGGTATTTTATTGCAACTATGCAGTAGATCATGCTCACCATATTTTCCAACATTTCTCCACCACAAAAACGCATACTGGAGGCAGAATTTAGATTACAAATCCAAAAGTTATAATATTGGTAATCCAAGTATGTTCAAAAAAGCGTTTCCGAAGAAATTCTTGGCCTTCATACAGCAGAAAATACCTTAACCAGAATTAACAATTTAGAATAGATTACACTTTCCTGAGTTGGAAGCAGACTTCTTTGTTACGAAATTGAATATAAGAACAAGATGTTGCAGAATTCGGCAATCGCTATGTTTGGTGTGTTGCTTTCATTTCTAAACAGTTCTAAACATTTGTAATGCCTTTGTTAGCAAAGTATCACAGTATATGTCTGTATTTTACTAATTGTTTTCGGGAAACAACAGATGTTCATTGACAATGCAAGCCGCATCATGCGAAAATGTATCTTATGTGTCTTTCGCAATGTCTGGTCATGTGCTCATTTGTTCGTTACAGAGCGTTCGTGGTCTCGTGTGTTGACATGGTAGCCCCTGACCAGACTGCCTGACATATCAGCTATACCTGAAAGAAGACGAGAAAAACGTCAGGTGTAGATCAATTATGCCTCTTTCTTGGAAAACTGGGCTTAATGCGTTAAGTGTTATCCTTGCTCAGCCTGTAAAGTCCGCGAGAATAATGGCTTCATAGTCTGAATCTGCAAAGTTGTCGTTATTTCGTGATTAAACGACCTCGACTGATAAAATTTAAGCTATAAAATAATAATAATCTTATGGTGTTATGTATGGTTGATGTATGTTTTAGTTATTTAAAATATCATTTGTGTTTTCTTCACGAAAATATATACTTTTCAAACCTTATACAAACCTTATACAGAAAAATTCCCTCAAAAGCATTAACTATTCACCAGCAAAGACTCATTTACCACGTGCTGCACGTGTCAATTAATGTCTCAAGTTCAGTAAACACTGACTATCAGAGTGACGGACTATTGTAACGGGGTCGTGTGATCGCGCTCCGTTCCGGCAGTTAGTTAGTGTAGTTAAATTGCAAACATTTTAAGAATACAGATGATAATATCAATATAATATCGCAGTGAAATCACGGTCTGTATACAGTGCATTTGTCGGAACAAATGTATGCATAAGGTTACTGTGTGTTGGTAAGAGATTTCTGAAAGAATGTCATGTAATGTATTAAGTTCATAATTATGAACAGGCATTCAAATGCTCACGTACCATAGAAATGATTTAAAAAAGAGAAAATTCATCCATATACAACCGCTAAGTCATTCCGACTGAAAAACTTGTATGTACATGTTAACTTAATGTAAATAATCCACGTGTTGTCACTAATAATAACGAAGATAAGAAAAGCATTTCAAATTATTAAGTCCATAAGTTCCAACGCTACGTCCACATCATCCATATTCTATGTTGTTTTGCGTGCGTAAAGTCAATGATGCGTATTAGAGGCCCATGATCACACAATTCTAAGAGTTTGTCTGCTGATGATTTCTCCGAAGGGCTTATGTTTGTATTTGAGTCGCGCTGTGGGAAAACGGAGCTTAATGCGCGTGCTTAAAATGCCGTGCGTAAAATGCCGTCCCAGATAAGCATGTGCGGACTGTACACGCTAATTGAGACGACACTTCCCGTACACGCATAAAGCCCTGTTTTCACATAATGAGGCTCATATAACAAGGGTATATTATACATAAGGCTGGTAAATATAGTGTCATCAAACAGTTTTCGTTCGTAAAACGAAATGTTTCTTTGAACAATAAAAACGCATTTGGTTTTTACGCGTTTCATCTTTGCATATGGCCTGTTGTGAATTACAAACATTTTACATGTAATTTAAAAGCAATATTTTCGTGTTCAGATAAGTTCACAAACTATCTTATGGCACATAATACATCTTAACTTGCAAATACAATTCTCAGATGCTCTCCTTATTTCAATCAGTGTTCTTTACTATTCCCGCATTGTGCATGCACGCCTGTCTCATAATATTGAATTGTCTTCTGTTGACGCAATAACGATATTTTATATGCTTAAAGCCCCATTAACACTCAAAATCAACGACTATTTCGTAGAGATACAAAATGCTCTTTTTTTGTTTTTGGTGGTCCAATATATTCCATTTTAATTTCCCACACCGATATCTATGCAAACGGCACAGGAACACTTAAATGGTAAATGAAGATGTGTTGAATATATTGTACCACAAAAGATAAAAAGAACATTTTGTATCATGTTAAATCTATGTTACCAGACCACATTATTACTTTATTATACGAAAGAAATATTTTACGAAATATTCGTTGATTTTGAGTTTTAATGGGATTGGTGTCAGACTCTGACCCTGTAGGACCGATACCTCCTTCAGCCATTTTCTGAAAGTAAATAGAGATATTTATTGCCGAATATACGATTAAATAAGCATGGAATGTTTTGCAGTAAAACATTTTTTTTAATGAATATACATGTTAAATCGTAGTTTACGTTCAGATAACTCGCATTAAACGTCACCTAAATGTTCTTATTACACTATAAATTATAATGTCGCATAACATATCATAGAGAAATATATGATTAATTCATATGCGCGTCTGGTTCAGAAGAGGAGGAGCATCGCACACGAATGGTTCCAATGCAACAATGCACGAAATGATTTTAAATAACAATTTATGAAATATCACGCTCATACATGAACACTTTCTCATATGAGAAATTAGAATTACACAAGTGTTGCGCTAGAAGTGTTATTGAGTGTGTATGTAAGTACACACATTTGAATGCCGCATCTGTGTCATTGATATCTTTTGTATAATTGGTCTATTTATTAAATTTTAGCTCTCTACACAAACCGTCCCGACTTCATTCCTGATGCTTACTGGGTAATTACACCCACTTTTGCGTTCCGTAACTACCCGGATGTAGTAGAAGTGTATCATTCGAACCCTGATCTTAAAATGTTCCGTATATTATAGTTACTCGAAACGTAATTAGTAAAAATACTCCTTATAACATACTAGTATCAATCAACCCATAACAAGAGCAGTCAGCAGTTGCGTATATGCATACTGGATTGTACAATACCATTAAAGAAAGGTACTGGGTTATGCAGTATGGAACGGTATTTAGGAAAAAATTACATCATTCGTGGTGAATATTTACATTATGACTGAGGTTTATTCTAATATGCTTCATGACAATTCCAACATGC